>SNQJ01S0255806.1:0-12544 GCA_010110895.2 Picea sitchensis | reverse complement strand
CACTTCTTCCTTTCATTATAGAATCATGGATGTGGATGGACAACCAGGGATACTTTAAGGCTTCTCTTCGAAGAAGACTTCTTCTAAGGTTGAACTGAACACGTACTGTCTTTCATGGATGCTACCATGGATATATACTTCATCATCTTCAATGGATCATAGGATTAGTTCCCTCCTAATCCTTGCTTCATGTATGAGTGCATATAATCGGCTCCCTTCGTCTAACAGAGTCCATGCTTCTGTCTGCATCCTTATTGTCTTCTGCAATATATAATCGGCTCCTTCCGTCTAACAGAGTCCACGCTTTCATCTTATTGTCTTCTGCAAAACGTCGTAAATCTTTCTCCAATTTCCTCTTGATTGTTGACTTCTTTCTGTCTTTGCTTCTTCTAAGTCTCTTCATGATTGATTATGATTTCGGCTTTCCTTATATAATGATAGCAGCCCTTATCTTGTTGTTCTTACATAGGTATAGTTCTTCTTGGAACACATTATCTTTCGAGAGATAGATATACAAGATATGTACAGAGATGATGCAAACAAGATATGTACAAGAACTAAGAAGAGTATTGTTACCTTTAGAAGAAGAAGTCTCTTTCATCCTGCTTAGTCTTCTTTGTAGGTTCCTTTTCTTCGGCAACTGATGCTTCGTGTTTCTCCTTCCTTTTCTTTAGCTTGGGATAGTCATTCTTGTAGTGACCATACTTTCGACAGTTGAAGCATTGTATTTCTGAAATATCTTTCTCTTGATTTGGCTTCCTCCTTGAACCAAGCTTCCTTTTGTTCCTGAAATTCTTGAATCTTGCTGTGAAGGCTTGATCATCGTACTTCTTTTGGGGTTTCTCTTTTGCACTGATCCTGGATTCTTCTTGAGCACAGCAAGTCCAAAGTTCTTCAAATGTAGGATACTCCTTCCTTGTGTTCATGCTTGCGGAAAATGCATCCCATATCTTGGGAAGACCATTGAGTACTATGTTTACCAATTCCTTCTCTAAAATGATCTCTTCAATAGCTTGTAGTTGCTCTCTTAACTGGGAGATCCTCACAAAGTATGATGTTGTGCTATCATCGTCATGCATCTTCATGTCATGGAGCTCATTCTTTAGACTCATTATTTGTCCAATGTTTCTGACTGAGAAGAGGTTTGTTAGAGCATCGTACATCTTCTTTGATAAGTCGAGATGGGAGATGTAGGGTATCAAGTGGTCTTTTATAGAGTCCACTAAGATACTCATGGCATTGATGTCACCGTCTTTGAAATTCTCCATAACTGCAACGTTCTACGGTTCCTCCTCTTTTCCTTCTTCAAACTCTGGTTCCACAATCTTTCCTTTCACAATATCCAGCACTTTATTCTTGGCAAGGATGAAGTCAATCCTTGTCTTCCACACTCTGAAGTTAGAAACTCCGTCTAACTTGTTTTCTGACTTCATAGAGTAAGTCATGTAAATGTGTTGAACCTGCACATAATAGATCTAGCTAGAAAATACCACACATTTGCAGAGAGAAATTGAGAAAGAAGAAGCAAGAGAGAAAAGAATGGAAGAACTCTCAATAACCGTTTCCACATTCAAAGAGTGAATAATTTACAATAGATATTGAATAAATGAGTAACTAATGAGCCATAGTGGTGGTCTAGAGTGATCTGGACACACACCAGTAGTTACGGGAGTGAACTGCCACCTAGTCTAGTCTCTCAGGCAGTTACGAGAGTGAACTACAACCTAGTTGAGTTAACTAGTCAACTAGTCTTCAGTTAACTGACTGAACAAAGAGTAGTGAATTGGTGATGATCCCAATGTTGCATTGTAATGTCCCCCACCTCTTGAAGAAGAGGTCTGGAAGACGTAGTGGTCTAGGTGTCCCCACTAGGCCATAGTCTCACATTGAGGGGAAAGGTCAACTAGACTAAAAGTTATATTTTTAAGTTGACTTGAGAAAGAAATAGGTTAAAAGGAGAAAAAGGTAACTCAACAGAAGAATAGAAGTTAACCATGGGAGTTAACCTAACTCAACAGAGAATTAGAAGGAAAAGTATAAGTAAGAGGCTAGGGCGCACCTATTATTCATTCTGGTTTTGGTTTAGTGTTTGCTATTGCTCTTGAGCATCCAGTTTGGGGGTTTTGCTGTACAAACCCTTGTGAGCAACTCAGTGGTGAAATATCCACTCACCTTGTTCCACAGCTTGGTCTCGGGGATGAAAGACTCCTCCACACCATTCTATTCTCATCCCATCTCCATCTAGCGCTTCAAAAGTTAGCGGCCGTATTGTTCTTGTGATTCCAGCAAGGGCGCACCATCATCTAGAGGGAGGTTCGATCCAGCTTATCCAGAGGGCCTGGGGTCATTCCGACACTTGGGTTTTGTTTGCAGGGGCAAGACCATCAGTTTGAGGGATTTTCTAAAGGGTTATCATCATCATATATTTGTCTGCAGATTGGAACGTCTTGGAGGCTAAGGGGGCGTCCTGTGATTCAGTAAGACTCAGATCTAGAAGGCTACACTTAGAATCTGAGTCTGGAACTTCTCCTACGGGGTTCACATAGCCCGATCTACATTCCTAGGGAGTTGCAAGGCATTTGGAGGCCTCCCTTGTCAGGGATGAATTACCTAGGGTTTCAGTCACCCAGTGGGGTGCACCATTCAGTGGAGGAGTTCAGATCTACAGAGGTAGAGAGGGATATTGGAGATTCGGGCACCTAGGTTGTTCTTACAATCACCCGATCTACTGTTTGGCATCTTTCTGGAGGTGATTGGACATCTTTGGCACCAGGGCCGAATTGTTGAGGAGCTTCAGTTATCCAGCAGAGCGTGGCATCTTCCAGCAGTGAGGAGTTTGGCACTTGGCATTGGTCTTCATTTCTTATCCAGCCTTCGAAGGCTTATTTTGTATCGGCGGAGCATTTTGTAGCAGCTCATATCTATTGTCTTCCAAGCCATCTGATGATTATTCCAGATCGGCTATCTATTGTATTGGTTCCACATTGCTCATAATAAAAGGTCAGATCTTGCTTGTGCTTTTATATCTTGAATGTAATGTGATCTTCATGTGTTGAATGAATCTTGTATGAATGCACTGAACAACTGGATAACTCAATAAACATCTGCACAACAATAAATCAGTGGTAGTTAGTGATCCAAGCGAAAAATTTGGCTTGGGATCATTACATGCATGGTGACAAAACCAATGCAACATCTAAACTCAACTCAACTAGTCAAACTGAAGTGTCAACTGAAAGAGATTATTCTCCACGTGGAATATTCTCCCCTAAAATATAGGAGACTAGATAATGACTAATTATGACTAATAAACAAGGAATAACCTTAGGAAAAATAAATACTAGGTGTGTGTGAAGTAACTCCAACAATGGTTGCTTTGACTTGGTCAACCCTAGATCTAACCAAAAACTCAAACTTGACGTCTTGGCTTGCTGAGAGTACCAGGAGATGCGCTAGGCTAGGGCACACTGATCTATCCAAAAATTAGGTCAATCCCTTCACTTAAGGTGCTTCAGCAAGAGGATTAGGGTTTCTGCAACTGGACCTGCTAGTAACCCTAGCGGCAGTGCTATGGTAATTGCTCCTACTAGAAACCCTAGCGACAGTTCTTCAACGAGCTTAATATCTTTACGGCTATGTTTCCTTCCAGCGGTTAGACTGAATGAAGGAGGTGTGGGCCCATAACCTGTTAGAATATGAATGAATGTGCTCGTTTTACCATTGAGAATATCGCTATTGTCACCCAACCATAGGCCGAAGCCACCCTCCGAGCACCTTAACCTTGACAGAGAATCACTCCGGAAGCAAACCCTAGGCTAGATAGCCAAACAAAGGGTAGCGTACCTTTCCCCAAGGATAGCGTACCAACAAGAGCTAATCAGATAGTCCAAACCCTAACCAAGAGATAGTCCAAGCCAAACGTGATCTGCTAGCTGCAGCAGTTGCAATGGCAACTCTCCTCCAAACCTGCGCACATAACTGGGCACTGCAGTGCGCACAAGTGTTGCTCTGCAATTCTGAGACTGCCTACCAGAATGAAGCCTGGCCTCCTATATTTATAGTAATTATGGCTAACTGCCTGGGCCAACTTCTCATTCTGGGTATATGTTTGTTCAGTATATTTTATTTCTTTTGGCCGACTTCTTCTCTTGGAGGCTAATAACCTAATAAAAGTTATCTTCTTGAGCCGACATGACTTCTAGGGTTATTAGCCAACTCATTAGGGTTTCTTCCTTCTTCTCGGAATATTCTATTCTCGTCAGGTTTACATGTGGAGGTAAATACCTCCCGCAGCTACCATAATTTCATCAAAAGGTACCAAGAAGCCCCAAAACGTCACATCAAGGTGCCCCATGCCTCCAAGAGGTGTGATGTCTCTTCAAAAGGTGTCATACCATCACTAAGAAGCCCCAAACATCACACCAAGGTGCCCCAAACGTCACATCAAGGTACCCCATCATCAAAGTGCAATGTCTCGTCATCAAAGTGCAACGTCCCATCATCAAAGTGATACATCCCATTATGAAAGGATGTTATCATTCATTGAAAGGTGTCACAACCTCTCTGTTAAGAACCAAAGACTGAATACAAAAGCACCACAACAGATATACAAAAACAATATGCAAAATATCTTTTATTACTATCAAACCCTTCAGGTAAGGAAACACCATACAATGGATCTTATTATGGAAGGGATCCTCTTATGTTCACTTGCCTCTTCGAGGGGGCATCCTCCTATTGAGCTACAGCTCACAATACAATATTTCTCTCCATGTCCCATTACATTGCTTGAACCCCTTTATATAGTGCTACCATCACCTAAGCACATTCTAGAGGAGGAATCTTCTAGAAGTAGAACCTTCTAAAAAGTCCTCTTACATTTATTATATCTAACTACCCATTTATTATATCTAGCTACCATAGTGAGCCTTATTTAATAATATAGTGGACCTAGTCCACCTTACATTGAATGGCCACTGCTATTATCACTATGGGCCCTTTGGGCCCCCACTACTACCTCTCTAGCTACCTAACATTCCATCCCCCTTATGAAAGCGTTGTCCTCAACGCTTAATGTGCAACCATATACCAGGGTCCCACGGATAATGTGGACCATAGTGCTGAAGTAGACTAGAGAACCAGGGTCCCATTGAGAAATGGTAGCCACCATGCTGAAGTGGTCCAATCGCCATTGTAAACCAAGGTCCCATGTCCAATTGCTCATCTGAACTCCCCGTGGAAGATTTTGGAACCCAATAACCAACTCAAAATTATGCTCCAAACACTGACACCTGTCATGTGGATCCAAACAAGAAGATCCATCCACATAATGGAAAAGGGTTGTAGCAGAATCTGGAAGGAATAATACCACTGTAGAATATGCAAGATGGACACAAGTAATAATCTTTGGCTCCCGATTTGTCACAAAAAACCCAAAAAATAGAACAATAAGTTACGATAGAAAATCGCGGTTTTTTCCGGAAAAACCCTGAAAAACGGTTGAATTTAAAATGCTCATAACTTCACTTCCCAGACTCTGTACAATGGATCATATTATGGAAGGGATCCTCCATAACACCATACAATGGATTCAGTCTTTTTAGGTAGCTAGAGAGGTAGTAGTGGGGGCCCAGAGGGCCCATAGTGATAATAGTGGAGGCCATTCAATGTAAGGTGGACTAGGTCCACTATATTATTAAATAAGGCTCATTATGGTAGCTAGATATAATAAATGGGTAGTTAGATATAATAAATGTAAGAGGACTTCTTAGAAGGTTCTACTTCTAGAAGATTCCTCCTCTAGAATGTTCTTAGGTGATAGTAGCACTATATAAAGGGGTTCAAGCAATGTAATGGGACATGAAGAGAAATATTGTATTGTGAGTTGTAGCTCAATAGGAGGATGCCCCCTCAAAAAGGCAAGTGAACAGAAGAGGATCCCTTCCATAATAGGATCCATTGTATGGTGTTAAAGAACCAAAGACTAAATACAAAAACACCACAACAGATATACAAGAACAATATGCAAAATCTCATTTATTACTATCAAACCCTTCAGGTAGGGAAACACCATACAATGGATCCTATTATGGAAGGTATCCTCTCCTGTTCACTTGTCTCTTCGAGGGGGCATCCTCCTATTGAGCAACAGCTCACAATACAATATTTCTCTTCATATACCATTACATTGTTTGAACCCTTTTATATAGTCCTACCATCACCTAAGAACATTCTAGAGGAGGAATCTTCTAGCAGTAGAACCTTCTAAGAAGTCCTCTTACATTTATTATATCTAACTACCCATTTATTATATCTAGCTACCATAGTGAGCCTTATTTAATAATATAGTAGACCTAGTCCACCTTACATTGAATGGCCTCCACTATTATCACTATGGGCCCTCTAGGCCCCCACTACTACCTCTCTAGCTACCTAACACTCTCTCCAAGGGCAGCATCCTCAAACAAGGGTCCAACGTCCTCCATAGAAGATGCAACATCCCATCAAGCCATCATCATCAAAGAGCTCAAGATCACACCCATGTGTGCTAGGGTGTCTTGTGAATGGAGTCATGTGATCAAAATCCCCAACGTCCTCCTAGAAGTGCCAAACGACCTTCCTCAAGTGGTGGGATGGTCTCCATAAAAGTGGGGTAGTAGCCCCTCAACATCCTCCAATGGACCCAAGTGTCAACCAAGCATGTGGCTATGTGAAACCATCATCCGAGGAGGGGCTCATGCGGTCCAAATGCATCATGAAGACTGGAGACAAGGTACACAATCCAAGCAAAAGATATAAAGTGAGTCATGTTAATACAAAAGCCATTAGATAGATCTCACAAAATATCATCTTCAAACTTCACACTAGCTTACAAAATTATACAATTTGCCAAGTCTAGGTATGGGAGAGTATTTATTCCCCCCATTAGATGTGTCAGTACCCAAACCAAGACGTATGTCCCAGAGAACCCATCAAGGAGTATGTGCAATGGTAGCGGTATGGATTGGGGTTTACTTCATGGGGTGGATGTCATTGACATGCAAGGCCATGTATAATAGTCATCCTCATGAGTGCCTTTGTAGAGGGAGTGCTTCAGCAATGAGGTACCCTTTCCTCAACATTGTGTCTTTCCAAACCCCTAGTTGCCTTTTTCTTTATAGCTTTAACATTTTGACATTTGATTTGCTAAGTCCTTTTGTAAGATATGCATTCATTGCATAGGACATGGGGTGATGGCCTCTTAGCGAGGGGGTAGAGCTCATGCTTCTTTCTTTTCTTGGTTTTCAATACTTTGATTTTCTTGTTTGTATTTTTTCCCCACATTTTGAATTAGGGCTTTTGCTCTTTCTATGTCATTTTTTTTATAAAGCTGCATCAACCTTGGGCTTTCAAGCCCCTTCTTCTCATGGGATTATGAAGCACAGAGCTTTTTGGGATACATGTAAAACCAGCCCAAAATAAAGGACAACGAATAGGTGATAGATGGAATGTGTTATTCATGGTAAGGAATATGGACATGTTACCCCCATTAAGGCCCCCCAGTTGTACAACGTTTCCCAAGAGTGACAACATTTGACTAGAAGATGATACTGACCACCAAGGTGAGACAAGGCAAAAAGCATAACTCCGAAGCATCATCATTCATTATCCAAATCAACCCATGATCACCACTTTCATGCCTCAAATATTAACATAATCACACGATGTGAAGTGCCAAAACAATGTACCGAAGTATGTAAATGTACCATGTCATATCAGTGAACCGAGCTGAGCATATAATGAAAGCATCTGTGGGCAACTGTCTGTGGAGAGTCTGGAATGACATCATCAGATCTGTTGTCTGGAATGTGGATCGTGGAGAAAAATTTCTCCTCTACTTACCCCTAGAAGTGAGGGGTAACATTGAACATTGCATTTTATCTCATGCAGCATTCACTATCACATTCTGCAGCACTGTCACATTCTGTAGTACTATCACATTCTGCAGCAGCAATGTCACATTCTGCAGCAATACTGTCACACTCTGCAGCTCTGTCACGTTCTATAACATATGCCATTTCATACAACCTTCACGTCCATCATGTCCCTACTAGACCTCTCTAATCTCTTCAAGTCTCCTCGATGCTTCAGCATCAGAAGGCAACCTTCCTACTCCAAATTAGATGCAGGACAGCAGATATATGGGATTGGGGATTGATCAGCACACTTTTTCAGACACTTATAACACCAGTGATGTACGGATGTGATATGGGTGCCAAGCATATCAAACAATAGATGGATCCAAATCGAGAAAGTGCAAAAACACATGGTAACAACCTTTCACAGAATAAAGGCAACCACTCCTTATGAAATTCTTCGAACAGAAACAGGCAGAAGCAATCGAGCAGTTGATTTTATATAGGCAAATGCTGACAGACATGGACAACAAAAGGATACCCAGCAAAATCAGGAAAGAGGTCTTCAAGAGAAGAAAAAACACTTGAGAACTACAAGACAAAGAGTTGTGAGCTAGATAAAAAAGAGTTGAAAAACCACCTACAAGCCTGTTACAGAAATGGCAAATGGAAAAGAAACACAAAGAAAAAGAACACTATTACCTTGGGAAGATTCAACCCAACAAGCAAAATCAAAGTACAAGAATATCTAAAAATAAACATCTTGTGAAGAAAAAATACAAAAATTAGCCTAATTAAGAACAAACTCACATAAAATAGTATGGAACACTGTAAGAAGAAAGGAACCAAAGGAGGCATGGAAATGCAGAACATGCCAAGTGTGCAAGGAAGAGTTGGAGACAGAGCAACAATTCCTACTTCACCATGAATCATACAGCCACATCAGAAAGTGGTCAGCATTAGAAGAGAGCATTTGGGATGCAGTGTTTTGGGATTCACAGGTAAAGAACACAGTGAAAAGGGCAGCAAGGATGATGCGCCTCAGGGACAGGTTGTTGTGAGTTAATCCAACTGAAATAAGTGACCCTCTCCAGGGTGCAACGCCCAAATAAGTAGCACAACACCTCCACTGATACCCGCATAGGGAATATCATCTCTCTTCCACTTCTCTTTCTTCTCGCATTCCATTTTTCTTACTTATATGCAGGAATCTTATAATGAGATGTGATATTTTTGTCCCATAAACCAATTGGCCCCATGGATTTTTAGTAAAATTCTCTCTCCTCTATATAAATATGTATATATATACAAGGTGCAAGAACCAAATATATCTTTTAACAAAAACATGAGAATTTTGTTATTCGTTGTGCAAGGATTTCACCCAAGATTCATCTATAATTTTCATACATATAGGTCAATGTATGCTAGTGTTAGTATATCAGAACAATCTATACATAGTAAAACAAATAAGTATGAGAGTTTTCTTATTACTGTACCTCACTTTCATCATCAAGAACTCTCGCCATTAGATAAAGATCGCATGCTTTGGCAATCTCCATGAGGGTCTCCACAACAGAAGGCCTTACAACAGCATGCTCCTGTTACAACAGTTGATTCCTATCAATTTCAGACCATTGCAGCAGCCTAAACTAAATGCATAGAGTGTCAAAGTATCTTTCCACCTGCAACTCTTCTGGGGTTAGCTCCATGAGTACCACTCCCAGCAATTGGCATGTAATCTGAAAAAACCATTCTGCAAAAATAAGCATGAAGTAATGTAAGATAAAACAAAACTTTATAAGCTATTCCAGTGTAGCTTGATTTGGTGAAATACAGATAGCAATAGGAACAGTAACACAAAAATAAGTAGCAAAAGTTTTGTACCCTACACACTAGTTTCTGCTTATTGTGTGCTACTGAAAGTAGTTGTTAGGTTAGAAGAAAGGCTCTCATATCTGTGAGCTGTACAAAGCTGTTCTCTTTCCATCCTTTGTTATCAACTCCAACTGCCTCGTGAGTAAAGAATGAATAACAATTACTATTTTAAGATCCACAAGCCACAGAAAATAAGTTATAGGGGCTGCTCAAACATCATGGTACAGTACCTCAAGTGAGTGCTGAATAACAGAATATCCTCATAAGCATCACCATTTTCAAAGTTTTCATAGAAGATAGTCTATCAGACGTGGTTTTCAAGACTAGAGACAAATCATCTTGAGTATTTATCTTAAAGTATAGCTCTAAAAAGTAGATATCATGCAGCCTAGATATTTGAATTAACAAGTATAAAATGAATCCCATGTTGGCAGAGAGAATATACAAACAATACTCTTACAGAGCACTAACTAAAAATATATAGGAGTGAGTGTGTGTAATAATCTCACATTGACAACAACTGTGAGACAAGGGTGGTTTCTGAAGTACTGTACACAATAAACGCTTTAACAATCAGGAATTTGGCTTTGGGGTTGATGTCCTTAGGTTCATGTCATAGCTCCTCCCTCACTCTAGTACTAACATCACTTATGTTAAAGGTGATTATTTCCTTGGTGGATCCTCATTGCTTGTGGTTGATGTCTTTGTTATACCTTCTTAAATCCAAGCTTACCAAAACACAATGGTGTATCCCTTGTTGAGGATTTCATTCCATATTAATATGACTGTTATCGCAGGATTTGTCCTTGTGCCAAAGCCCCACACAAGTCCTCAAATCTGCGTAGCTACAGGATAACCCACCACTGTCACCTTAGTAGGAAATCACCACATTTCAGGGATGGATGAAGTCCAGCCCAGGGGAGGTATCCCCGGTAACCTCAAGGGATCAGACAGGAAGGATGTAGCCAAGTTTAGAGGTCCCTCTTACCAGTTACCTATGTCAAAAGGTCTATGTCTTTAAAATTGAGGCAAAGGAAGAAATTTGGGTACCTGCCTGGAACAAGAACAATTGCAGCATGTATGTAATGATTTCCAAGTACCAATATGATAATATCACCTTAACAGACAGTAGATAACATAAATATATGGTGGCTGATGTAAAATTGCAGCTAGATGACGGTTTATAACAGCAATTAGTATTTTGTAACAGCCACAAGAAATATAGATCAGAATTGCATGAAAAGACAGTGAAAAAACAGCATTTATCCAATAGATCAATTAGCACTTATTCCAAGCAATTTCTGAGTATATCAGAGTGAATTATGCAGAAAAATGAAGCAAATTAGATGGTTGTAGCAGTGTTTTTACAACAGCAGCAATAAAGTTAGTAGATTAGGCTATGCTAGGATTAGAAAATGTTAGTAAAAGCTTTAGAGAATAGAGTTTGAGAGTTTGTTTGATCACTTCCTTCACAAGAGAGCAATGATACTAGTGCATTTTGGGCTATGGAGTCTTTTACAACAGCACTATAAGCAATTGGAGAAATGATGATAATAATGTCTAAGGACAATGAGATGAAGTTAAGGAGCTAGCCCCTTAGGGCCTCAAACTTCAAGCCTCAAGAGAGAAATTTGCTAGAGAGCAAACACTTTTGGGCTCTAGCGAATTCTTCTCTCCTTAGATTCTTAAAATATATATATTGCAACAAGCCTCTAGAACCAAACTCCTAAAGTGCTAGCACTTTAGGGCTTTAGGAGTTTACTCTAGACAAGATTTTCTTGACAAATTAAAGGGTGGAAAGATCTAAAGAGCGGAGGAAGCACATTATGCTCCTCTCCTAGGATTTTAGACAAGCAATATCACAATCTTCAATATGAACAAGTAAAATTTACCATAACCATTCAATGCATGAAATGAAATTGCAGATTTTACTTACTTCACCAAGAATAATCAAGCATAAAACACTAGTTGCAGAGATTTTCCACCAAAATAAGCCAAGAGACATCCAAAGCAAGTCCTCCAAGAGATAGCGCACTAGTAGAATCAGCCAATGTTGCCAAAGATGGCGAAAAATTCAGATCCAATCCTCTTATGTGAGGAAGAGTTGTGTCTAATAAAAATGAAATGTCAAGAGGCTTATTAATATGGAGCCTCTTGACCTAATTTGTTGACTTTAATTGTCAACACAAAAATATAAGAGGGCCGACCCCCTCAATCATCCTTTAATTTTACAAAACTAATTTATTTTTCATAAAGTAAAATCCTAAAGGGTGACGCTATCCCTCTTTAGGGTGACGTTGAGTTCCAAGAAGGTGACGTTGAGGCTACTTAGTGGAATGTTGGGCCTCCAAAGGCCAATAACCGTGCCACACATGCCAAAGTATCACATCATAGCCCTCTTCCACCAAGGTGTCACCATCCAACCCTAGTCCTCTCCATGGTGACGTCATGGGCTAGGTGAGTGACATCCAAGCCTCCAAAGGCTAGCATTCAAGTGGGAAGAGGTGAGAACTCGTCTCCTAGCCATGCCAGAGTGCTCCAAATGCAACGACCTCCTCCTTGAAGGTACAAATGATCATCACAAGCTTTCCCCAAACATGGGGTCTAGCATCCACCCTTGGGCTCCAAAGCCCTCACTACCACCGTCACCTCAATAGGATAGCTCTTTCTGTTTAGGGTGGTAGGCCCAGGAGAGACGTCCCTGGTGACCTGGGGTTTTGAGAAGGCAAAGGCTTAAAAGGACAAGTAGAAGTTTCCCCCTCACAAGTCACCAC
>SNQJ01S0255805.1:0-10656 GCA_010110895.2 Picea sitchensis | reverse complement strand
CCACACCTCCATTTGCATCTTCGGTACTGTAACCCGGTAGCATTCTCACTCACATGAGTTGTCCCATTCATAGCACCTTTTTGCACTTTCGACACTCATGCTGTTTTTTCATTACCCTTTAGGGATGGGAGTCCCGATAGTCTTTCATCATGTCGTGAATCTGCCACATACTCTTTCTCTTCATTTTGCTAGCTTTCCCACATGGACTCCGAGATTATCTCTTTATGGTTCTATTTTTTACCTGCACTTCCGCAGGATCATGAGCCCTTCATTTCATCCACACTCAGTTTGCCCATCTACGAACCTACCCTCATTTCACCTACCTCGTATAGAAACTCACCAATGGGGCCCCCACCCTTCATCAGTTTCCCAAGACAATTCTGCCCTCCCTGGGGCACGCATTTCACACTGGGGCACCTGTTTCTGTATTTGTACATTTCCCCCCAAAAATTATTTTTTATTTATTGTACAAACGCCTTTATTTCCAGTCATTACATTTTTTGTCGTCACCATTGGCGACTTGATTTCTTTTGGCCACACGCAACCCATGTCACCCTTGGTTGGAGCATTAATTATCATCTACCCTTGCCGACATCGTCCATATCTTCAGAGTACCCCACAGGTCAGTTAATTCTACCCTCTGAATTTGTTCACCTTGTCCCTCTTCTGGCACAACTTATCACCGGTCTTGTCATCCCCCTGACGCTCGACCTTCTTACACGGTTGCGGCCACTGTTTCTCTCATACATCCTCCAGCCAAGGGCAGTCTTGAGTCTTCCCACTTCTTGACTTTGTCCATGTACCTCTGCCACTTCCTCACCTTAGTATATTCCATGGAGCCCTTTGCTTCTGGGAGTCGCGTCCCCCTTTTTTGTCGACATCAGCACACTTTTCCAGAAGGGCGACAGTATCTTGATTCTCATTCTCTATTTTTTGAGAGATCTCGGACGACACAGGGTGAAACACCATTTCTCCCTGTTGTCATTGGCCCCCATAACATTCGACGCCAACACTCTCTCATGTTATGGTGGGTCTTACTTTGCGACTATTGCAGTTATTTTTGTCATTTTCCGAAGACCTCTGAACTTGGTAGGGCCATCAATGCCCACATCATCGTCACTGCTTATTACCGCGATCATTGCCTATTATTCAGAGTATGTTCCTTTGCAGAATTGTCTTCTGCCTTTATCATTACCGCCCCCGAGGGCACTACAGTTGTCTACACCAACACTTTCGTCATCTTTTTTCAGAGTTACATAACACGAGCATGGGGCATGCCCGCCTCGTTTGTACACAGTTGTATATTTTTCTGCACAAATCTCAGAAGGTCGGGTCCTACCGGTTCCTTTTTTCTCCAACGGATCGCTCCGAACGGTCCCACTATTGCTCTCCCTTACAACAACATTCTCAGTAGAAGAAACATTGATGGATTTCGGCTATACGTATTCTCCTAACCTCAACCATCAGGGGGCATATGTTATCACCGAAATTCCATCCGCTCATGGCAACAAGAACTCTGCATCGTCAAAACAGCAATGAAGTCATTCATGGCACTGAATTAATTTCACAGCATTCCAGAAGGGTAAAAAACTATACAAAGTAACCAAAAATTGAAGGGCGCTTCACAGTAGTTTGGTGTGCGCGCACATGTGCAGGACAAGAACATACTCTGCGCGCATGCGCGCAGAGCGCGCGGTTGTCAACGAAAAAACTCGCGCACCTGCTAAAACAACACATATATTGAATTGGCTGGCCTCTCAACCACTTACAGACCAGCTCCCAATCTGATTTGACTCCCAAATTCGAGATAAATCTGCAAGGTAGGCGGGTTAATGACCTAATGAAGCCCTAAAGAGCCCCTTTTCACATTTTGAAGAGGTTACATAATCACCCGGTGATCTACTATAAAAAGCCATGAAGGAACATTGTTTTCGCAAGGAATTTCAGGTATTGTTATGCTGCTAAGATTGTCAAGGGCTCACTCTTTGACGATAACACATTGGCAACATTTCATAGAGCCATTCACCTCTCCATTGAGTGGATGTGCTGGGAGTTCTTTCACCATCAGTCTCATTTCTTCGCATTGTAAGGAAAACAAGTTTGTGAGGGCCTCAATAGCCTTCCTTTGGAGGAAAAAGGAACCACAGTTCCCTTCCTTCATCGTGCTCTGGTTTCATCAATTGATCAGTTCAAAACCATTGGTGATATCGGTGTCTTTTTTGTGTTTATTGTTTCTTTATCCATATGTTCACAGTTTTAGTTTGTTTTTATTTAAATCTTGCTTGTAGTTTGTTTTGTTTCCTCTAACCTTTCCTTCCACAGCTGTCATGCTCTGCAAGACCCAACAGGGCATGTAAGCACCCTCGATTTTCTCACCAGGTGACGAATTGGGTGCGAACAAAGATGTCTGTAGGAAAAATACCCACTACTCGAGAACAACATGACCCCCAGCCCAGGAATCAAAACCTCAGGAGAGATCAAGTTCCTCAGATCAGGCAGAGGGAGCAGAGTGATCAGGGCGACCAACAGACAAGACCTCCATTCCAAAAAAACTATGCAGATGAAGACTTCGATCAGATGTTATAATACCAAATGCATTGTTGTGATGACAAAAACCTACGCTTGTTCTTGACAAAGATAAAACATGATCGGTACATGAGCAGAAACGACAATTTCATGATGGATAAAGATGATGCATGGATTGGGGAAACTGATGATGCATTGTCCTGGGAAACAAAAGAGTTTAGAAAATTTTATCAGAATGCCATCATGCAGTTTCAGAAGAAATATAAACTCATGAGCAAGGAAGCGTCTGTCGAGACTCAACAGACTAATCCCATAAGGAAACCTATGACAGACGCCCCTTCCTCAAGTCGACCGAGGCCGAATAACACGAACAAGGATTCGACGGAAAAGATAAATTCGAAGGAGGAGGCCTCGAAGAAAACTTCGAAAGCAAGCCGAGAAGAAGGTGGAAAATAAGTAGAGAAAGTATGTCCTCCCTTTAACTTTGAACATGAAATGGAGAAAATCAAAATCTCTGTCCCTTTCAACGAACTTATCAAGAAGGGTGAATACTGAGAGAAAATGATTAAAATTCTAAAAATGGGAGGGACCCCTGACACTCTGACTGTCCAAGATGATCACCCTACTATTCTGTTTGGTCTGTGCGTTGAGGAGAAAAGTGATACTGAGGACATACCTCCGTTCTATGCAAGTTTGAAGGTTCATGACATGACCCTGTATAATGCCATGCTAGATTTCGGCACGTCTCACAACCTCATGCCAAAGGTGATCATGGATGAACTGAGTTTTGATATCACTAGACCCTACAAGGACCTTTTCTCTTTTGATTCGAGGAAATTCAAGTTCTTGGGTCTCATCAAAGATTTGGTTGTGTCATTGGCCCAAATTCCTTCAAAGAACATGGTTATGGACATGGTTATGGTGGACATACCCCCTAAGTTTGGCACACTAATATCTAGATCATGGGCTGTGGAGTTAAAGGGGACCCTGCAAATGGACATGTCGTACACCACCATTCTGATCTTTAGCTAGGAAAGATGGTTGTATAGATAATTACTACTAAAGTACATGGTGATAAGCAAGACGCAACCAAATAACCATCCCATATACTCCATCGACACTGAGGTTGGCTCTTCTATATTGTACAATGACCTGAGTATTGAAGAAGAAGAGTCGACAACCATCATGACAGCCAATGAAGAAACCGCGTGGAAAGGAGCAGAGTGCACCGACTCAGATGACCGCTCAGAAAATGGGACATGGAACATGAGCTTTGACGACGCGGTCAAAAAAGAAGGGGTTGGGGCTGGTGTGTGGGTAAGCCCCCCTGAAATGGGCACAAAGCTGTGCTTATACAAGCTCGCGTTCAAATGCACTAACAACATGGCCGTGTATGAGGCACTGATTCTGGGCATGAAGGTGTTGAAAGAATTAGGCCCAAAGAGGGTAGCAGTGCACAAAGACTCTGAACTGTTCATAAACTAGGTTAAAGGCATATATCAGACAAAGCACCCCAGGCTGAGAGGGTACAAGAACTTGGTGCTAGACCTCCTCGAGGAATTTTCAGAGTATGACATATATGCTATCCCAAGGGATCAAAATCAGATCGTCGATGCGCTGGCCACCTCAGCCTCGGTTTTTAAAATCCCCATATTCCCAAATAATAAATACGATATTGAAGTCAAACAAAGGCTGACAGTTCCTGATAATATCAAGTACTGACAGGTGTTTGCGGACAACAAGCAGGTAGAAAGATTTCTCCAAATGAGTGACGAGTTCGCTAACACAAACATTGATAACGAGTGCTGTTGTGATGAAGATGGGAGCGCAAATGCATGCAGTAACGATGACCCTTTTCAGAACCAGATCACGGGAAGGGACATAATACAATTGAAAAATAACATCATTTCGAAGGGGTTAGTGCCACTGGAAAAGCTGTTTGACGAAAATGACGTGGCCAAAAACCCTAAGATTACTGCAAGCGAAGAGGATGTAGAAGACTGCAACATTGGAACCGAGGAGAACCCGAAAATGATAAAATTATCGAAAATGCTCAATGATGGGTGTTCTATATGCACTAAAAATACACTAAAACCCCTCAATTAAATTGTCAGCCCAAGGTACGTAAACTTAGAGTTGCAGCAATATATATGCCAAGGTAGAAAGGCTAGGAGTAGTATGTCTAACTAAGGAAATGGGATATCTAAGGGCTAATCTACTTAAGCAAAGACTACTAATGATCAAACCCTACTAAGAAACTTAAACTATGTACCCTAACTAACGTTTGAACAAAGGATTGATGGATAGTTCTAAGAAAGAAAATGAAAACCCTACTTAAAGAAAATTAACTTAATCATGACAATAAGCAAAAGAAAACTACCTAATAAGCAATAACAATCAACAAACTACCTTAATTAACCTACTCAAATTTAATAAGCAACTATCCTATAAAAGCAAGTAAAATAGACAAGCAACTACCCTATCAAAGAAAAAATAGACAAGCAAGCAACTACCCTATTAAAGCAAGTAAACAAGCAAGAAAACAACTAACTAACCTATGATAACTTCTAGATCAAGTAAACTAATCAAAATTACTCAATAAACAACTAATCAAACTAATGAGAAAGTGAGCTCTATTCTTAAGTTAAATTTCACAATAACTTCTAATTTATAAAAGGAAATCTTAATATACTAAATTCAAAGCATCAACAACTACTCTATATTCTACGATAAGGAAACTATTCTTTAATCTACCAAAGCAAGAAGACTATTCTCTAAAAAGTAAGGAAACTATCCTCTAATCTATAAAAGCAAGGAAACTCAAATATAATGTTGATGGTTATGTCTTCGGTGTCTTATGATATCACGATGGAATTTAACAATTAATGATAACTCGAGGGATAAACTCAATATTGAATTCGATAGCAAAGTGAAAAGTATGAATTAGACAATCCAATGAGAACTTAGCCATGATAGAAGCAACCTCAATTATTCTGCACATCCATGTGATTATTCAATCATGCATTAATCATCAACAGTATATAAAAAAACACTATTCTAGTAAATTCAATTGCATTCTATACTTATTAAGCAAATTCATACTACTTATATTCATAACTAGAAACTAAACTCAATAATAAACTTTGAATTAAAATTGCAACCTAGATCTAAAAAGGAAATTGCATAAGGTAAATTGAATTAGTCCTATTTTAACAATTCAAATTGCAAAAGAGGAAATACTCATAAAACATAAATAAAATACTATTTCAGCATATGACAAGAAATTGAATGAGCAAACTAAATGACAATTTAAATAAGCAAAACTAAGTAGTAGCTAGATAGACAAACTAGAATTGAAAGCTAAAAACTAATAACTATCCATCAATTGAAACCTTGTCAAGGAAATCATAAACTAAAAACTCCGTTTTTAAACTCTATTTCAGCATAAAGAAAACCTAGATATCATCTAATTATACATAGGGTTAGTATCTAAGCTTGAAACCTAATCCCTACTAATTAAAAATTCATTGCATATTAACACGATCATTTATAATAACCCGTAAAAGAAACTAAAACAATTAATTTATCAACAACAATTTATACAGTAAATAAGCATAATGAAAAACTCATGTACAGGAAATGAATAAAATGACAACTACACTATTCAATGCAAAAGAAAAATAATTGGAAATTCATCCAGACTGTTGGTGGGCCCCCCAACAAGTCGTGGATACTATTCAAAGGAGAACCGCAAGCTCAACAACACAAATTTAACATTTAAATAAAAAACACAGTCTTTACACTGTTTTAGCAAAATGTATATGAAAATAAGAAAACAGAGCTGAACTGTATTTTTCTCTCTAACACTATCTGTCTGACCATTGAGGTGGTATTTATAGTCTTACAAGATGAGAGGTCGACCACTGGAAGGGTCGATCTTCTCTAAAAACAACAAATCTCTTTTAATGCGTCCTAACTGTCGGTGGCTTCTAGAAATAAGGCGAGCCAATAATCTCCCAACATAACAACCCAAATTGAGTTGTCAAAAGCTCAATAGTTGGAGGCCACAAGCACAAGAAAAACCCATGTCTTTGATTCACCCATTGCTGGTTGCCGATATGATAATCGCCAAATCGCCCATGTTTTTTGTGAAGGATGGAGTGCCGGATGGAGTACCAGACTGAGTGCCGGATGGAGTACCGGACGGAGTGCCAGATGAAAAAACGTGCTGCGATTTTTTCCTGTGACTCAAAAAACGCGAATTACTTTCCTGGAATCATAAAAACACGCTGAATTACACTCAAAACCATTATAAAACATGAATCATGCATACCTAGTATGAATCATAGCGATTTGACACAAAATCTCTTCAAAACTCTTCAAAATAGGAAAACGCATATACATATTTGGCCAAAAAGGATCTAATTAACATCATTAAATCAATCATATCACGTGCCCAACATTACCCCCACACCTAAGATTTTGCAGGTCCCACTACAAACAAAAATAAATTGCCCCTCATGACTAAGCTTGCTGAGGAGGATCATCTTTAGAAGCTTCTCCTTCTTGCCATGAAGATTTGATCTTGTGCCTCTTGTGTTGCTTTAATTGTGCCCTGAGGTTGTGGTTGGATTTGGTCATCTCATCAACCAAACTTTGAAGGGAATTCACCTTTGCTTGGAGGACTACATTATTGTGGTGAAGATGTGTGTCCATAGTCTTCCTATCTTCCAACTGTTGCAACAGTTGGAAATTCTCTTTTTGTAGCTTCTCAATGGCTGGAGTAGGATCAATTATCTTAGAGCAAGGCTTAGATCCTTTGAAAGATGTAGAGTGTCTGTCATTCTTAGTATTTGGGGTAGGCATCTATGAGGTAGGAGTAATAGGGGGTTGATGAGGAGAAGTAGGTTCAGATTTTGTTTTCTTATGAGGCTCCAACTCATCTGCAGACACTTCCCTAAGTCTTTTGTGAGGGATTTCGAGATCATATGATACTTGGATAGGGTCTGAAGTCATAAGGTTTTCCTCTTGTGCTCCAGGTACTCTTTCTAAAGGGTCCTCTATTAAATCAATTAGCTCCTCTCCTATTTGTTGGAACTGTAGGAAAGTCTTGTTGAATTAGTTCTCGTAGCTTCTTGGGTGTAGGATCAAGAGACATTGAAGGCATCTGGAGATTAGCAATAGGCTTCTTGGTCTTTTTGCCTGATGAGGCTGCAGGGGTTTCAACAAGCTTCTTAGATTTTTGTTCCGGTAAAGAAATGGCTTGTGCAGGAGGGTTTGGAGTCCTTGGAGAGTGGGGTTTGGATGGAGAAATAGTCCTTAGATCCAATGTATTTTTTATAGCCTTGATTGTCAAGTGAGGGTTTGCAAATTGATAAATGAATGCATCCCAAGTTTTCCCCTTTTTTTCTATTTCGGCTAAAACAAGGAGTTTGATCAGGCCATGGTGAAAGAGGCTATTGTGGGGGTTGGTTACATTCTTCCTCACTTGAGAGGACATATTCTCCAAGATCTTTAAAATGTAGAAGGGAAAATTCAATGGTTTATTGAACTGAAAGTGAGCTAACAATCTAAAGTGAAAGGCTTTAAAGGTGAAATATGTACCTTCACATGTGATCAACCTGGTGATGACTATGAGAGGGTTGATCAACTCCTCTTTTATCCACTCCTTGGAGTATCCTTTAACTCCAGAGATGTTCTATAATTCTGGTTTAAAAACCCTATTATAACTTGATCGCAACATCTGGTGGTTTTTAAAACATCTATCTCCCACTCTTGGAATCTTCGTGGATGTGGCTATGTATTCCTCTGAGACATCAAAAGTGAGAGACCCACCCACGTTGTCTTCCCATCAAAACCGATGGAAAATTGCATTGAGATGACATCGTCATGGCCCTGCAAGTGGGATACAAATGACCCCTAGCCTATGCGCAAAAATACATCCCTACACTGTGCAAACTCAGGGATGGCGAAAAGGTCTACGTAGGAAGAGGGCTCATACCTTTTGGGAATCGTGATGATGTGAAGGAATGGTCAGAAGGCGAAATTCACCAAGAAACGGTGTGATCGAGCCAAGGAATGACACGGTTTGAATAGAGGCCAAGCACAATTTGAACAGAGGAACAAACAAACAGAAGCTGAGCGTGTTTTAAAACAGGGGCGAATGCAAATGACAAAGGTGAATTGGAATAATGGGACAACCCAATTCCGTTTTTGAATGCACCTAGGGAAGAATTGGTTGTACACATGCGCGCACGAGTTGCCATGTGTGAGAAAATTTGAATTTGAAGGCTCGCTTTTGGGGGTAATCTTAATGATACGAAGTTAGATCAATGTCCAAGTCTTTTGACTTGGACATTTGATCATGAAATGTCTAAGGTTTGCATCTTCAATCTTGATTTCCATAAACTAATTCAATTAAATGTCATTGATTCCTGGTTACCTGAAATTGTGGTCAATTATTGGTGTATATTGTCATATGGATCTTTGTTCGACACCTCATACGACACTTCATACGAAACCTCATACGACACTTCATACAACACTCGATATGGTACCTTTGTGCTAAATGCATTTTTACCTCATGTGATGGATAGCCCGCAATCTTGGAATGGTTTTGATAGTCATAGTGATTAAGAGCAGAGGTAGAGTGTTCTATTATTATTGATTTTTCCACCATGATTACTCGATCCACTCACATAGGGCATGTAATTTCAATCCTACAATGAACAACCTGTAACAAAAATAAACCAATAAATTGGTTTGTTAAGGATATGTACACCAATTTATAGCACACAGGGGATTAGCATTTCAAAAATAAAATGACTGCTGATATAAGAACATGTGTCATGAAAACAATACATGAATTTTTACAAAGATTTACTTCTCTAGACAATGACCATTTGTCAACTCATGAACCCCTACCCCACACCTAAGTATTGTGACACCTCACATTAAAAACTATAGGAAACCAGTCAGTTCTCCCAACAGCCGAAGATTTACAATTTGTTAAGTGTAGAGATAAATTTCATAGATTGGTCTAACGAGACGGTTAGAAGATGTCCCCACCTATAGGATAGAACATCCTACATATAGATAAGACAAGGTAGGCGAGAGAGTTTCAATATAGTCTCAAATTTAGTTCCCAATGTAAATTTTATGGAGTTCATTAACCTTAGCTTAACCATACATCATGTCATCTTTGTCTACAAGTAATGTCGTACACCAAAACAAGTTTAAATTTATTATTTATTTATTTTTTCAGATTACCATCCTCGCTAGGTAGAATTCCCTGCTGCTAGCAAGCCTGTTTAGTACTCCGGCAGGTTTACCTATTCATACCATAGGCCGGTACCCACTGCCAACAGAACTGTTCAGTAGCCTGATGGGTTAGCCTCTTACACCCTCAGAGACTAGCCCTCCATCTTTTAAGATTTTAGTATAGGATTTATTTATGCAAGAAGATGAGGGGATAACTCCGAAAACATTTTTTTTTTTCAATTGGGATGGTATTTATGTTAGAGGATGACTGTTTCAGGATAAATCCGTGAGTGCGGACACAAACCGATCTCCCTAGATCCACCTGGATCTAGAACAAAACAGGACATAATAATACACTTTCCCTAGATCTAGATTATTGAATGAACTAAGAGGTGAGGATCACGAACATACCTTATGAATTCTTTCCTTAGATCTATGTTGTTCCAAGCTTTTCTTCAATGTTCTCGTCCCGTCTAGATTACAACAGAACGAACCAATCGAAGTAATGGCAGGATAATATATTCAATAACTAGTCTATACATATGATCAAGGAGTTACGTAATAAAGTGACATCATCTTTATGGGAAAGGGACATATTGATGTATTGAATTAATTGAAAGTGAAACTTACAACCTGAGCCTTGATTTTGTAGGTCTCCTTTCGATGGCTCCTAGATCTGACACACACACTTGCTCATGCATGAAGAAAATCAACCACTTTTCATGACCTTGCTGTAGTATCTTGTTGTTGTAGCATCAGTCCTCCATACAGTCTTTCACTAATTCTCTAATCAATCTCTAGCTAGCTTGCTGCTTGTTTTCTTAACCCTTTCCATGAGAAATCTCCTCAATATATAGGAGAATATAGATT
>SNQJ01S0255804.1:0-12544 GCA_010110895.2 Picea sitchensis | reverse complement strand
CTACACTTCCAAGTCCTAGATTACCTCTAGATTTCCATCAATGTTGGTCTCTCAACAGATCCCCTACACTTCCAAGTCCTAGATTACCTCTAGATTCCCATCAATGTTCAATTTCAACCACCATTCCTCAAGGTGTTCCCACATTTGCCTAATGGGATCCTGATTTGAACCCTGAAGGTTGAGTATGTTTAAAGTAGAGTTTTCACATTAGTTGTAGTTCACCTTTAGAAAACATTGACAGGTCTCTATGATTTCCCTTTGAGCTCTTAACCATATGTTATGTAGAAAGGAATTCATTTTTGAATATTCGTTGGTTTCTTCCCTTCCACAATGAGCACATGATAAATCCTAGCTTATACTTTACCTTCCAAATATTTTTCAAGAGTAGAGGCTTCCACAATGATTGATCTCAGGATGATAGTAATCATCTAATAGAAGAAGAGGATAGTCCTTTTTGGATGAAAACATATTTCTAATCATCACAAAGTTTCATATGTGGATCATAACATAGCAAAGTATGTGAGTTGTTGTCTACCTCGATAAAAAACCATTCCATCTATTATGGCTTACTTTACCCCTCTATCTTATAGCCACTTCTGACATAACCTTTTTGGTGGTTCTAGGTGAATGAGGTCGCAACCTTTTTGGATTATACATCTTAAAAGCACTATAGCTATCAATCTAGAATTGGATTTCAAGCAACAATATCTTCTAATCAGATTGGGACTAGAAAATCTATAAGCATGTGCATTTTTTTAAACAATAAAAAATTAAAATCTTTTTTAACATTTTTTTATATAATATTTAATTATCTCAATTGTTATAAACTAATTAAATTGTATTTTAAACATAATATAATAATTTTTTAATAAAATATCATTGTATATTTTATAATTATTATAATTGTATCTTATGTATTATTATAATAATTTTATATTTTAAACTTAATATATTATTATAACTATATTTTGGATTTGATATTCTATGTCTCTTGTCCCACAAACAAGGGGGTTTCATACACCAATTTGGTATCTAGTTTGACTTGACCTTAAAAATACATTATTGTTATTTTGGTCTTGGTGGACATTAATCATCATCATCATGGTCGTGATGTTGTTGTAATCTCACTTAATTTAAACTATTTAAATAATTAAATTACCTTTTTTTTTTTTTCTATTTACAATTATTTTTAGATTGAAGACTCCTCGGACTTTTCGCTTGACACGGGGTCGAATCTGCCTTATAAACCCTAAGGAGAAACGCACAGCAACCGCCCTCCAGGTAATTCGAGGTGAGAATCGACCTTGAGACTGTTTGCATAGTTCCTTCCATTTTACGGCACTTGCCAATGGTCACACACTGGGGAACATTAAATTATATATTTTCAACATACTATAATTGAAGGTTGTTTTAAAATAAAAAATATCATTTTATATTTTGTAAATATCTTATAATTATTATAATAGTTATATTCAAAATTTATCATTTTATATTTTTTTGGTATAATATTTTACAGGAATGGAAATGGTGTGAGGTCCAATATTTATATATATATAGGGACTTTTGATAAGACTTATTGAACTTTGATAGATTATTTTTTTAAATTCTAATACTCAAGAAAAGGAGGTTAATGTGTTAATGTGTTGATATAATATAATATAAGTAGCATTTAAAAAATGAAATCAACATTTATTTATAACTAAACCATTAACTAACAATCGTAAAAAAAAAATATGAAAATTAAAACTTAATTTTATAACTATTTTAAGTTGTAGTTTATTTTAAAATAATTTATCTATTAAATTTTTAAAAATTGCTTTTACATAAAACTTTTATATTTAAATAAAAATAAAATAATTTAGATTTTTCTAAAAAAGTGCTCATTTTATTGTTTGTAAAATAGAATAATTTAGATTTTTCTAAAAAACTTATAATTTTATTACATACTTAAAATATAAAATGCTGTTTAATTTTTAATTTATATATAATATGTTTATTTTATTAATCAATATTTTAAGGTCTCTTATATTGACACTCTTCTAACAAAAAAATTGTGTTCAATTTTCAATCAATTTTGCAAATTCAATATATAAACTCCAAATAACCTTTTGAATGTCAAACATCCTCATCATTAATTTTTAAATGTAAAATAATATTTTATTAGTCTTCATGACACAAAATGACCCTAAAACCTATAACTTTCAAAATCATCTATTTTGTCTTTGTCTCTATGCTTTCGATGATGATATACTCCTTTATGAAAATGGGATGATGATAATTTATTGTTTATAGAATTAATTGGTTTACCTACATTACTTTAAAATAAAGTGAATGTTTGATGTTTAAATTTTCATTCTACAAGGTTGAGTGTCTAATCTTTTCAGCATTCAGGTACTTTGGTTCTGCCAGTTTTGTTTAAAAACTTATGTTAAAATTATAATTCTATATGCACATAAAACTTTATCTTATATAGAAATAGTTTTTGCATGATGTTAAGTTATGCAAATCATGACAAAGAAATTCATATCTTAAAACTTTTCATCTGAAAAATCACATGGTTATGGATTTTGCGATTGCATCCTGCAAAATTAAGCAGGCGGAAAATTTAGCTTGACCCATCGATATCATTGTGGCAAAAAACAATCCTACCATATTCCTTGAAATCTATAGAAATAAAATGGGTAGGTGTGGCAGGTCAATTCATGGCAATTGTGCTAGGAAACCAAACCAGACAGAGGACATGACTAAAATGAAGACATAACTCTCAAAAGCTACTCATGATCCAAAGGAATACAGTGAATGGTCTTAAAGATGAAAACGATAAATTACCATTTCACACTGAGGTCATCTTCACAAGTCTAGTTAGAAGTCGTTCTTGGGCTCTAGATCAGAATGGCTTTGCTTTCAAAATTCCATTTTCAGTTGTTGTGACTTTTAGTGAATATAGTACAAGCTTGTATCCAATTCTAGAGTAAAGAGGTATCAGTGAATTTTATCAGCCATATATCTTTTCATCTCAAAAAGAAAAATTTCTAACTACTCTGATTGAAGGGAGAATGGATACCTGGTGAAATTGCAGATGTCATGTAGAGAGAATTGGTGGTGCCAAGATTTGGTCACCCACTCCTCAAAGTGACTGAATTTGTGCATGAAGGAGGTGTTCTTGTATGCTTTGTCCTCCTTGCTTTTGCTGGGGAAAGTTTGAACAACATACTAATTACTTTTCCTTTCCTTTGACTTTGGGTTCAAAGTGAATTTTGGTCACTTTTAAAAGAAATTGAGTATTAATCTTTATTATTTAGAGACATAAAGTAGACTTAGGAAGCTTAACCCAAAAGTGGGTTATGATTTAAGGATGCATGGGGAGATCTCAAACTTTCATTAGATTGAATCAAACCTTGATCTGAGTTTCCCTAATCTTGCAAAGAGAACAAAGGGGTCTAAGGAGGGTGCATTGTTCGTGGAGAGTTTTGATCATGGGAGGAGGAGAACTCTAGCTATGGAGATGAGTTCAGATGAAAGTTTTGCTTGAGGAGCTAAGATTTCATGGGAGACTTGAGGCAGCTTGCTTCCATTATTCTGCATTGCATACATTTGAGGAGGCATGAGCACGGGAGGCTTATTCTCATGCCAGTGGCATATCTGGCCATGGGGATTCGATCAGTTAATTCTGAGTGAGGACATCAACATGAGCTTCATTACTGCGGAGGGATTTTCCATTCTCACATCATGATTTACAGGTACATTCTGATTAGTTAGGTTTTTCATGAGAGAGCACCCATTTGGGCGCATCACTATGAGGAGCTTACATATCATCTCTGGTGGATTCTGCTGTATCGGGTTCATCATTTTATTGTGTTTACTGACCATACTTTCCTCATATATACATTTCGTCCTCAGAAGTTTTTAACAACTTCGTGAGGTTTGAGTCATATGATAACGCGTGTTTGAAGGCGTCCACAATATCTGATTCTCCCTCGACGGCATGGCGTTACCTCAACCATCTGACCTCACATCTCATATTGAAGGCCTCACAACTCATACATCGACGACGTAAGTTACGCCAAATTAAGTACGAAATACGGTAACAATACCACCACATGAGATAACAAAGCTGCGCGGATCAGGCGCCGGATGCACGCAAATCAGCAAGATGAAGCGCTAGATTGGTTTGTTGGATGACCGACATGTGATGAGTTTAGAAACCGCGCGCCAGATGGTCGCCTAGATGGTGCGTCGGGATTATGCGAGCCCATGGGATCTTTTCGGATCTTTGGCGCCGCGAAATCGGATGGCAGCCGTGAATGATACCATGAAAAGAAAATGTTGGTTAAATTCTATCGTGTACCGGATCAATAACCAACGATCAGGCCATGCGATCCGACCATGGGCTTTGATTAAATTGTTGCGATTGGGATTCAATCTGCATTCAGTATAAACTTTGACGGGCATTAATATCCATGTAGTATGAATCTCCCGTTTTTCAAGTCGGTTATTTTGATTAGTGAGTTGTCCCATTTTTAGTTCATTTTTGGCTTTGTTTCTCCACCGTTCATGATTAAGTTGTCCCGTTTCAGTTTCAAAGATTTTGGCAATTGTTAAATTTCGGAGAGAAACGCCTTCGACTAAGTGCAGTTTGAGTAAGAGGTATTTTATGCCCATACCCATTCCTTCAAAGCCAATTTTATAAAGCCATCACAGCCAATGACTAATGATACATATGGAGTGTCGTTAGTCTTTCATAAATTGAATAGCGTATCTAACAATGGTAGTTGAAATGTCACGAGGGTTTATAAGGAGTTGCTAAGACATTAATAGTTACTAAGCTACACGACGATGAAATTGCAATGTATCCATCCATCATTAAAGGCCTTCACGGGCACACATCTATTACCCGATGGCTGCTGGAGACTTCTCTGAGACATCTCTCCAGCATAAGAGGCCGAAACGGACTTCTACAGTCAATGCAATGCAACTTCATCTCTATTCACCAAAGATTAATGATAATATACCACATGGATGTTTAGCATAGGTTATTGAGTTTAGTTTATAGGTTAGTAAGGACATGTGAAGTGATTTTTTTTTTTAATTCTTGCATTTAACTCTTACAGTCGGTGAGAACAATAATTCCAATTATTACTCTATTATATTCAGCAGGATTATTTAACTTGACATTGGCGAGTTTTGAATAGTTAAATTTATTATAATTTACTGATAGATTGATATTAAAAATAGTCAATTAGAAATACTTTATAAATGAAAAAAATTATTATTATTATTTTAAAATTTCCTGCTATATAAATTATGTTTTTTTAATTCTGCATTTATCTCATAGTCAGTGCAATAATAATTTTCCCACTCCATTATATTAAAATGGATTATCTAACTTGAAATTTCTCTTGATGCGAATCCTCTTTACTAGATTTGTTTCACCGATTTCAAAGAGGTATATATTTAGGAGGTGCGATTTAAAAGAAAGAGAGTACAATGAGTAACAACAATGATGTAATGGTAAATGGATTGATGTTTCAACGAAGAGGAGGGTATTTTTAAGTGCAATTTAAACAAAAGAGAGCAATGAAAGTATCATAACAATGATGTAACTGATAAAATGGATTACTATAGTTTATTGTTACAGTAAGGGCATAATTAGTTTATTGAAAGAAGATTAAGTCCACGTTGGCAAACAAGTTAAATTTACTATCGCATCAAGTAGAAGTGTAAGTAGAAGTGTGGAAGTGTGGTTCAAGAATCAGAAAGCTAGGCAAGAATTAAAATCTAGGACATTTTATTCTTTGGTTGAGAGAATTATAGAGGCCATTATTCTCTGTGAGATCTTTTGCTCTTCTCAGGGTAATTAATCTATTTATTATGTGCAGAACAAAGTTGAAATAAAAGGAAGCTAGACATGAAGTCTCTGAAGCGATTTTCTTGAGTGTCTAAGGGAGGAAGTAAGAAAGCGATTGTGAGATTAGGAGGAAACGAGAAGATTGGAAATAAGAGTGTAGCTGAGATCTATAGAAAATTATTGCAGAGGGACTTACACATGCAGAATGAAACATATCTGGGAGGCCTCACAAATGTATACAAATTAATTAAGTTAATATTTCCTATTTTTCTTTTTCTTTGAGCTTCACATATTGAATAGAGAGTGGTTTTTAACTTACAATGACCTAATGAAAAGAGCGAGAGTGAAAGAATAGAGAGAATTTGTATTTATGAAACAATGGACAATAGGTTGAGAGAATGGTCTAGAACATGAACACTATTTTTGTTCTTTTGTGTGAATGGTAATGAAAAGGCAACATTCAAAATAAGCGATATATTCTTCAAACAGCATGTAATACAATACCAAAAGGAATGGCCAAGGTGAAGACACCTAAACTACAAATGCTAAGAAGGAATTTTGAGACAATATAGATGAAAGAATCAGATAAAATAGAATCACTCTCTACTCAAATCATTTAGGCTGAGGTAAACCCAAGAGATAGATCATGGGTGAGAGCTTTTTGAAGATGGAGAGTGGTGAAAAGGACACAGAAGTTTGCCTACAATATTTGAATCAATTAAGTTAATCATAGAAGAACACAAAATCTTTCTGATTTTGGGGTTGATGAGCTGGCCATCTCTCGTTTCTCATGCACTTAGACTAAGCAGGTCACAAATTCAACTTTGGAGCATGCTTTCAAGGCTTCCATGGTAGGCAGGGAGGGAAAGGAATCAACTTTCATAGGTGAGAGTGAGAGTTTAAGGAGGTGGAGCCCATCAAACACAAGTGGAAACTCAAGTGGAAGAGGAAGCAATCAAATCTCAACTCAAAATAAATATCAAGGCCAAAGGTATGATAAATCTTCAAATGAAATGCTATTGTAAGAAATATGGTCATTACTTGCATGAATGTAGAAAGAAACAATGTGATTCTAGGCAACAAAATGAAATTTTTATAAAAGAAAACCAAAATCATGGAGTATGGGTTTTAGCTTGCAACATTTCACAAGAAAATAAGAAGGATATCTGGTTTTTAGACCCACGTTGCAAAAAATCATATATGGCAGAATATACGAGAAATATTTTTCTAGTTTGGATGAGAAGTGTAAAATAAGAGATTCCCATTGGGGAATGATATGAAAGTTTGAGTTATGGAAAAGGAAACATAAATATTCTAACAAAAAAGGGGGAGAAAAGTTTGTTTATGATGTGTGTGTTTTGTTCCTCTATTGAATCTTAACTTAATGAGTATTGGGCAACTTCTTCCAAAGAGATATAGAATATTTTTCAAAAGCAAACAATACACGATTTTACATAAATTTCCAAGTATTCAACTTTATATGGCTAAAGTCCGAATCCCTAAGGTTAAAACCAGACTTGAAGGCAGAATTGGCTCAAAGACCCACTTCAACAAAATCACAAGAGGATGAAAAGAAAACTACAACACTCATTCAAGTAATCTTTCAGGAAAAAATTAAACATGTAAATTAGTTATGGCATCTAATATATGGACACCTAAACTTTGGACTTTTAAACTTATTTTACAAGAAAAAAATGGTAAAGGGGTTACCACTAATAGAAAAACAAGATAGAATATATGAAAGTTGCATTTTGGGTGAATTGACTTCCGTGTTTGAAATGAATCCCTATGTTGTTTACCCAAAACAAACCATTGGATATTCATTAAACTTTGTGGATACAATGCAAAACACTCTCAATTGAGGTGGAGATTCTACTTCTTACATTCATAGATGTTACAAAGAAAAACATGAGTCTTCTTTCTAAGGAATAAAGAATGAATGTTTTGATTATTTTCATCAATTCATAGCCGCTGTTGAGAAGCAAAGTTGACATTACATTTAAACATTGAGAATGGATAGGGGTGGTGAATAAATTTCAAATTACTTAAGAAAGTTTTTCAATGACCATGGAATTCAAAAACAATTTACCACAAGGTTCACCCCTCAACAAAATGAGGTATTTGGAAGAAAAAAAAACATATATGTAAATTATTTTAAAACCTACATTATTACAACCAATACTAATTAAGAATTTTTCAATTAAGCTTTGCCCTTAGTGTAAATACAAAATATTAATAAGTATTATTTAAGCCAACTTGTAGCTTTATCGCATCGAGAAAACTTATTCTTTGAGGACACTTTCTGCCGTGATCTGGATGTTTATAAATCCAAGAAAACATTATCTTTGATTATGTCCGATATGACAGATGACATGATAGCTTTTGCTTTGACATAGGCAGTGCTATTATTTCGGTTTATTAGGTGTCGCGAGTTTTGGACCTTGAGGAATGTAGAAGACGTATCGATGGAACATGGACTCGGATTGAGTCGATGAGTGTCAACTATTGGGTTGATTAGTTTTTGTGATTTTAGTACATTTGATCAAATGATATGATGTCGTAGACATGTTTTGACATGTTTTGTTGATGATCACCGAATAATGATAGCTTGCGACCCGGACTCACATATATATATATAGATAAAGGGCCACACTTGATTTCGAGAGAGAGTTGAGAGGAAGAAGATGTTGATAGTAGCCACCTTACCACAACCACCACCTAACCTCCGCGTGTAGCTGAGCTGGATTAGCGATTACCTGGTCGAAGGATCATGATGTCGTGAAATTGCAACCGATTAAAGCCTCACGATGACTCTGAGGCATCACCAATAAAGAAATGAGGCCTTATTCGCAAAAGCTCCTTAGTCTCCATAAGTTCACTGTGGTGAGTGTTATCCAGAGGTTATTGATCTACCAATGGAAGTCAAAAGCGTGGCACCCCTTGGAGCTAGTGAAGATTGCATCTGAAGACGCATTCGGCATAAAAGAAACAGCAGTGGTGACACCTTGGAACGCGTGGAGTGCATCCTCAAGAGGCAAATTGCTTCAAAAACTAAATGGCCGGTGAACCCTTGGATCCGCGTGAATAATCTGAAGGGCACGTTGTGTTGATTTTGATGAAGGAACAAACTTAGATGCTCCTAAGACTTTTTAACACATTAAGAAATTCTAAAAAACAACCTAAATGGTGTAAGCTCGGTTCAGAATCTAAGTCCTAAAGTCTAAAACCTCTTAAGGGTAAATTTTGTCTAACCTTAAAGAGAAAGACCTATAAAAAAAAATTATTAATAGTTTTAGTCTTAGTAAAATTTTTTGAAGGAATTAAAAATGAAAGGAAGTAAAATTTAATTTAAAATGGAGTGGATTTAAAAATTATAGGAAGATTTAATTTTTAACTTTGGGAAAGTATAAAAGATGTGGGAATTATAATTCTAAAAAAAGGGAAAGATTAAATAGCACAACTATCATTTTGGCTCTAATAAAGAGGTGAAAGAAGGAAATATAAAAATTAGGAGCTAAGGAGGAATGAAACATAATAAGGAAAGGGGAACTTATGGTAGCGAGTCAACATATGCAGGGAATGCGCAATTAGGGCCTTCTAAGAATGGGCAAATTAACAGCTTCATTTGGGAAAAATCTTCTAAGCAAATGAGGAATCTAGAACACCTGGAAGTATAAACTTAGGAGCAACTCTGAACGGGTGAGGAAATGAGACAATTAATAAATTTAAAGAAAAGTAATTATTGGAGACAATTAATAAATTTAAAGAAAATAATTATTGGAGAAAAGAGGGGGATGGACGACACTTGTGCGAAGGAGAATATTTAGAAGATTTTTATTAAAACTTAATTTAAATGTGATTTAGGGAAAGTTGGAGGTTCTAAAAACTCTATGAAAGAAAGGGAAGATGAGGAAGAAGGGGATCGACTATTAGTGTAACGTTACACTACCGGAATTGTGACTTGACTGATTACTTGTGGGGAGTTGGGATTTCCCAGCTTGGATAGGAGTGGTAGCTCGACCTTGCGAGGTGAGCTGGGAGCTAGACGTACCATCTGGATATTGTGTGGCCCCTTTGCGGCTCAAGGGGCTAAGGGGGAAGCAGAGTACCCCTAGTGTTGGCTAGGACGTACCGATCTAGTCTCGACGGTCGACGAGTAGGATTGCACGGAGCGCGCGGACAACATTTGGAGAAGGCGAACAGGAAAAGGTATGCCCTTCAGTTGAATGATAGACAGTGTAGGATGTATGATTTAAATCTGTAGGTGTATTATTAGTGGATGTAAATGGATTAATTAATATGTCCGAGCAATCTCCTGAAATTTTGTGTCTGAAAATTTCTTATGACTGAAATTTTATGCTTGAATTTATAACTAAATTATTGTCTCTTCAATTTCTGAAGTTTTTTGACTTAAATTTGACTGAATCTTACTCGTCTGAATGCATGTCTTGTTAGAATTTCCATGTATTAAAAGCATTAAGGGTTCGGATCGACTGTAGTGCAACTTGCGCTAGGATTGGGCAACGTAAATTGTGCATTGAAATTTTATGTAGTGTAACTTTCATGCTAGAAAATTTACATAATGACCTTATATGTTCAGAACTAACTGTAAAGCTTTGTTGGGTTTAGAATTTGCTTGTATAATCCTTGACTGAAATAGCCTGGCTAAAATGCAGTTATGGTTAGAATTTGCATGTCCGGATGCATCAATTTCTAAATGACTGAAACGCATTTTTGGTTGAAACGGGTTGAATCTCTTGAAGTCACGCTATGACTGGTCAACCGTGCTCAACATGAGTCGGAGGCACTATTAAGAATTGGGGGTTCTATGTTCTGTTTTTGTTCAAAACTTATTACGCTTTTACCACAACCGTTGATTCTTCTAGCCTTCCATCGTTCTAAAGGATGCATCTTGGGAGAAGGCATTTGTTACTTCTGGCAACAAAGATTTTGACCACATGTGCTTGCAACTTGATTTAAAATCTTGAAATGAGACCGTTTAAACTTGAGTCATTTGCCTTTGAACTGTGATTGAAAACCTTTCTTTTCGCCCCTTCCAACTGCATGAATTTCGTTCGGTTCACCCCTGCCATCCACCCTTAAACCCTTTTCAACTCGCCTCTGCATCTGTCATTTTACCATTGTTCTAGGACCCGCCATAGTATTTAGTTACCTTACCTCTTCGCCTCTACTAGATATGTAGAGTTGTTTCAGTAACGATGGGATCATCCTCCCTCTGCGAAATGAACCCAGTTGTCGGTGACTACCTATGCAAGTCGTGATGTGTATAGAGGGGAAGGGTGTCTCTACGACGCGGTCTGGTTAACTAGCCAATTTTAACTCTTGGTTCTTGGCATTGGCCTTGATTGTTGCCATGTTTAAAATTCTGATTTTCTAGCCTGTACCCACGGCCCTTCGATTCTGGTGCCGATTAACACCTTTGTTCCCTTCCTGTCGGCAACGAGATCTGGAAAAATTGTTCATTCCCCTCCTCTGTCAGCCCTCAATTCTGTGGTCAGCGCGATTATCCAAGGCGTTTGTAGACTGCGTAAGCTGCCCCGCTGTCAAGTCTTTTGTAGGCACTATCTATGGCAATATCTATGGGAATAACCGTTTCCTTCCCTTATTTTAGTTTACGCAATAGTAAGGGAACGACTAATAAAAACGCATTGGATTCATGGAGATTGCGGTGGGAATTATTTTCTTTATTTAACAATTGGGAAGAATGTCCTTTTATTGCTTGGTTACCTGTTAGCTTTATCTATATGCTCTCCTTTACGTAATGTGTTAATTTGTTAATGGCTTCAATTAGTTTTAAAGTGTTAATGTCTTCAATAAACTGAATGTGCACATTTATATATTGTTTTTGATATTAATACCTTAATACTTATGTTATTCTTTTCTAATGCCTTCAACATGCTGTGATCCAGGTCATTGCGCGAAATTGTTTGCTGTTGAGCAAAACAATTGTTAACGTAATTCTCATTTCCTTTCCTGTTATTACCATAGCATAGTAGGGGTGAGAAGGAACTCTCAAATAAATCCACCATTTTATTGCTTGGTGAACACCATACCTATTATTATCGTTCTGTCTCATAATAATCATTTTCAAAATGTTTAGGTTACTTTTAAGACAGAACACTTTCCCTTGCGTCTTCGATTGTATGTTGCTTGGATATAACTACTTAATTTCATTCAAAATCAATCCTAAAGATAGTAACAACCTTTTATTTTAGCAGAGGAATTTCGGAAATGAAATCTAGAACTAATTCTATTCGGTAAGAGTATTTTCTTCTTAAATGTTTTTAATGGAACCAATCTAAGGTAGAGATTTCGCAGAAGTATACATCTGCATAGTGTAGATCGTAGCGTTGAATGATTTTAAACGTGTATAAGTAATAGATCGTCGCCTTGAATATCTTAGATGTATTTATAACTAGCGGACCCTTCTTTTTATAATTTTTAGATGTTTAAAACATATGGATACAGGTGAAATCTCTAGTCATGTTCATGTCAGTTAGACTTACAGAAATTGAGTAGTCATTGGTAAGCTTAAATTAATCTAATGATAGTGTGGTAAGCTTAAATTAATCTATTGAAATTATTATAACTTTGGCAGAACTACTTATTTTGCGTGGTAAGGGATTAACTATAGCACTAGTGAAGAAGGACTTGATTTATAGGATGAGAAATTGA
>SNQJ01S0255803.1:0-12544 GCA_010110895.2 Picea sitchensis | reverse complement strand
TTGATTTGGCTTCTTCCTTGAGCTGAACTTCCTCTTGCTCCTGGAATTCTTGAATCTTGTTGTGAAGGATTGATCATCGTATTTATTTTGGTGTTTTTCTTTTGCACTAATCCTTGATTCTTCTTGCGCACAACAAGTCCAAAGTTTTTCAAATGTAGGATATTCCTTCCTTGTGTTCATGCTTGCGGAAAATGCATCCCATGTCTTGGGAAGACCATTGAGTACTATGTTTACCAATTCATTTTCTAAAATGATCTCTTCAATAGCTTGTAGTTGATATCTTAACTGAGAGCTCCTCACAAAGTATGATGTTATGTTGTCATCATCATTTATCTTCATGTCACGGAGCTCATTCTTCAGACTCATTACTTGTCCAATGTTTCTAAATGAGAAGAGGTTTATTAGGGCATCGTACATCTTCTTTGATGAGTCAAGATGGGAGATGTAGGGTATCAAGTGGTCTTCGATAGAGTCCACTATGATACTCATGGAATTGATGTCACTGTCTTTGAAATTTTCCATAACTGCAACATTCTGCGGTTCTTTCTCTTTTCCTTCTTCAAACTCTAGTTTCACGATCTTTCCTTTCACGATATCCAGCACTTTACTCTTGGAAAGGATGAGGTCAATCCTTGTCTTCCACGCTCTGAAGTTAGAAGCTCCATCTAACTTGTTTTCTGACTTCATGGAGTAGGTCATGGCTTCTTTGACTTGGTCAACCCTAGATTTGACCAAAAATTCAAACTTCACATCTTGGCTTGCTGAGAGTAGCAGGAGATGCGCTAGGCTAGGGTGCACTGGTCTATCCAAAAATTAGGTAAATCCCTTCACTTAAGGTGCCTCATTGAGAGGATTAGGGTTTCTGCAATTGCACCTACTAGTAACCCTAGCGGTAGTGCTTTGGTGACTGCTCCTACTAGAAACCCTAGCGATAGTTCTTCAACGAGCTTAATATCCTTATGGCTATGCTTCCTTCCAGCAGTTAGAGTGAATGAAGGAGGTGTGGGCCCATAACCTGTTAGAATATAATGGATGTTCTCATTTTACCATCGAAAATATCACTATTGTCACCCAACCATAGGCCGAAGCCACCCTACAAGCACCTTAACCTTGACAGAGAATCACTCTGAAAGCAAACCCTAGGCTAGATATCCAAACAAAGGGTAGTGCACCTTTCTCCAAGGATAGAGCACCAAAAAAGAGTTGATCAGATAGTCCAAACCATAACCAAGAGATAGTCCAAGCCAAAACATAATCTACTAGCTGCAGCAGCTGCAAAGACAACTTTCCTCCAAACTTGCGCACAAACTGGGCAATTGCAGTGCACACAAGTGCTACTCTGCAATTCTGAGAATGTCTGCCAGAATAAAGATTGGCCTCCTGTATTTATACTAATTCTGGCAAACTGTCAGGGCTGACTTCTCATTTTGGGTGTCTATTGAAGCATCCTAACTGATCTCGAGACCAAGGAAAAAGTGAAGTGGACCCATGTCGGTCATAGAAAAATTGTCATGCAAAAATGGAGTTATCTTTTGGCATGACAAGATTGGCCTCCTGTCGATCATAGAAAAAGTGAAGTGGACCCATGTCGGTCATAGAAAAATTGTCATGCAAAAATGGAGTTATCTTTTGGCATGACAAGATTGGCCTCCTGTATTTATACTAATTCTGGCTATCTGCCTGGGCCGACTTCTCATTATGGGTGTCTATTTACTTAGTATATAATATTTCTTCTGGTCGACTTATTCTCTTGTAGGCTAATAACATAATACCAATTATCCTCTTGAGCCAACTTGTCTTCTAGGGTTATTAGCCAACTCATTAGGGTTTTTTCTTGCTTCCCAGAATATTCTATTCTCGTCAGGTTTACACATGGAGGTAAATACCTCCCGCAGCTACCATAATATTAACATCTCATGTGTCTCCTCCATGTGCCTGGAAATTGCTCCCACTGCATACGAGAGGTCGGGACAAGAGTGAGTGAGGTAAAGAAGGATCCTCACTAGATGTCTATACTTGGTGAAATCCACCAATGGTGTATCCCCACCATCCTCGAGCTTGACCATGAATAATAAGGGTGTGGTTGCAGACTTGTAACCATTAATATTGAATCTGACCAAAATATCCTTGGCATACTTTGTTTGAGACAACTTGATGCTTGAAGCATCCTAACTGATCTCAAGACCAAGGAAAAAGTGAAGTGGACCCATGTCGGTCATAGAAAAATTGCCATGCAAAAGATAACTCCATTGTTGAGCATTGTAATATCTTTGCTTTCATTTCATTCCGAAAATTATCCGGATCAGTGGTATCAGAGCAGGTTGCTCTTGATATTTTTTTAGTGCATGTCCCCGATGAGGTCCGAGTATAGCAAGTTGGGTGTTGAGCTTGTCTCTCTTGAGGAAAATTTCTCTCTCACACCCAAGAAACCCTCTATGGCGGCAGAAAAGAAAAATGGTGGAGAAAAATATTCTATTAACCTCTTGCTTGAGAAAGGTATCGCGCGACAGAGGAACGAAATGATGGAGAATTTTTCCCACATCCTTCAACTCCTACTGATAGCAACATGCGCATATTCATCAACATGCCACTTTGGAGAAACCTCTCCCTTCAAGGTACAAGTTAATTTTGATATTTCCGTATTTGAGGGTCAGATAGATGTGGATGCCTTAGAAAAATGGTTGAATCTGCTAGAAGGTTATTTCCTTGTTCACAATTTTTTCGACAGGGAAAGATCACCTTCGCACTCCTCAAGGCTCTACCCCATGTCAAACATTGGTGGGAAACTTACTCGGAGCAAAGTTCCACAGAAGAATATGGAATATATGGGGCCGAGCCCACTTGGGATTTTGGTGTGGATGTAGTCAAGGAACAATACTACCTTATTGATAACTATGAAGACCAGTACATGAGATGGACCACACTGCGAAAAGAGAAGAGTCAAATAGTGTCGTAGTTCACAAATACTTTCCATACCTTGCACACCAAGTTGGGTATCAAAGATTCTGAGCGACATCTGGTTCTAAAATACCCTGGGGCTCTACATAGGTACATCTAAACCGAAATGGATTTCCTAAATATCTCATTATTGGGATTTTCCTATCGATATGTTGTCAAAATCGAGCAGAAATTTAGGCACCAGAACAAATGGGAGTTCGGTTCTGCACACCCGCAACAACCAAAACATGGTAAATATGTCCCTAACCAACATCCTCCTGAAAACCAATCCAAGACACAGGAAAAGAAGGGTAAAGGAAAGACGAAGAATGAAACTAAGAAGTGGTGTGACTTCAACAAAATCCCCCGGCATAACACCGATGAATGTCTCTCAAAACAATCATTAGTGGTTGAGGTCAAAGATAAGGAGCCAAACCCTGATTCATAATCTGATCCAAAAAATATTGAAAATTGACAGATCATCGACGCAAACCCTACTGCTACTGTCGCGATTGCAACAATTCAAGCAGAAGAACTAGTAGATCCTGAAGAGGGGGAGCACCTCTTCCATTCACAGATGTAGGTGAAGGGGACCCCGTTGCATTTCATTGTTGATAGCTCGACATCTAGAAGAACCTCATCTCATCTAAGGTTTTCAAACAGTTGGGGTTGTCGACAACACCACACCCGTAGCCATACATCATCGGGTGGCTTCACGAGGGAGGATATCTCTGTGTCAGCCAACAATGATGCCTGTCCTATGGCATCCAACCTTTCAAGGATGATGTAGTGTGTGATGTTTCCCCTCTTGATGTCTGTGATGTTGTTTTGGGCCAACCATATATGTGGAAACATCATGTTATTTATGATTCTCGACCCCGTAGTGTCATTATTACTCTAGGGGGTCATCTCTACAGGATACCAAAGGTAGTTCTGACTACTGTTGCACCAAAACAGTGCCGCAAGGTAATCTATCATACTGCAAAATTCATCCTCTTCACAGTCTGTTCAAAGGATGCATAGAAGGCCACTACAACCACTGCACCCTCAACACCTTCTATCCAGAAGAAGAAGATTGTAGAAGAGAAAGAAAATATTGTTTCTTCACCTACAATGGTGCCTACACAATGCCCCATCAAGCCTAAAGACAACAGGTTGGTGGAACAGATTCAATTGCGCCAACAACAGGTTTGTGACAACATTCCACAGACCAAGCAATGCAACTTCTCCAACAAGGCACGCAACTCACCAAGATTCAGATTCATAAAACGCTTTCCCCTCTAGCCCATGAACTCAACACAATGGATACAATTACTTACTAAGGGGGGAGGATTGATCCAGGTGGATAATGGTGGCCACCCACATGTTCCAAATTCCAACTGGCTCATCTTGACAGTTTTCAGTTCAACACATTTCTCTGTAATGATGACATTTCTTTGTAATTGTGGGTTCTGCACTTGTGGGTTGTCCTGAATCCCTACACAGTATCCAAGTGGATATTGTTGTTCACCCACCTATTCCAACTGGATTATTTTGGAAGTTTTCATGTTAGTACATCTTTTTGTACTTTCAAGGTCGTTTTGGGGATATAAACAGTGTTTTCTTGGCTTGCCACAGTCAAACTGTAGACGAAATCAGATTTTGATAGCATAATGTGTAGTTCTCGAAAATACATTTCCAATGGGATATCACATGCCTAAAACGAAGATCGTATGCAAAAGTTACGACCATGGAAAGTTAATGTACTAAGTTACCCCAACGGGGCCCACATGACTTTTGGCGCTTCACATCCTAGGGTTAGGTTTTTGGATGTCTAGGGTTTTGACATTCATGTTTATCATAAAAAGGCCTTCAGAGCCTCATTGTAAGGATCTTCTTGCGAATGAGTGTAGTCGTCACATCTCTTCTCATAGATAAAGTTGCCACCATTCTAGCAATCTTGCACTCTATATTTTTACAATATCTGTACATTTATTTCATTAATAGAAATCATGCATTGCAGTATTTTTCTATTTCTAGACATTTTTATGTTTATTTCATTGTAATATCTTTGCTTTCATTTCATTCCAAAAATAATTTGGATCAGTGGTATCAGAGCATGTTGTTCTTGATCGTTTTTCAGTGCATGTCCCCGACGAGGTCCGAGTATAGCAAGTTGGGTCTCGAGCTTGTCTCTCTTGAGGACAATCGCTCTCGCATACCCAAGAAACCCTCTATGGAAACAGAAAAGAAAAATGGTGGAGCAGAATATTCTATTAACATGTTGCTCGAGAAATCTCTTGCATGATAGAGGGACGAAATGATGGAGAATTTTTCCCACATCCTTCAACGCCTGCTGATAGCAACAGACACAAATTCATCAAGCGACCACTTTGGAGGAACCTCTCCCTTCAAGGTACAAGTTAATTTTGATATTCTCGTATTTGAAGGTCAAATAGATGTGGATGCCTTGGAAAAATGGTTGAATCTACTAGAAGGTTATTTCTCTGTTCACAATTTTTTCGATAGAGAAAAGATCACCTTCGCACTCCTCAAGGATCTCCCCCATGTCAAACATTGGTGGGAAATTTACTAGGAGCAAAGTTCCATAGAGGAATCTGGAATATACGGGGTTGAGCCCACTTGGGATATTTTTTTGGATGCGATCAAGGAACAATAATACCATATTGATAACTATGAAGACCAGTGTATGAGATGGACCACACTGCGGCAAGAGAAGAGACAAACAGTGTCGGAGTTCACAAATACTTTCCATACCTTGCACACAAGCTGGGTATTAAATATTTTGAGTGGCATTTGGTTCTGAAATACCGTGGAGCTCTGCATAGGTACATCCAAACCGAAATGGATTTCCTAAACATCTCATCATTGGTAGCTACCTATCGATATGTTGTCAAAATAAAGCAGAAATTTAGGCACCAGAACAAATGGGAGTTCGGGTCTGCACATCTACAACAACTAAAGCATGGTAAAGACGACCCTAAGCAACAACCTCTCGACAACCAGTCCAAGACACAAGAAAATAAGGGTAAAGGAAAGACAAAGAGTGACACTGGAAAGTGGTCGTGCGACTTCCAAAAAATCCCTTAGCATAACACCGATGAATGTCGCTCGAAACAATCATTGGTGGTCGAGGTCAAAGCCAAGGATTTGAACCCTGATTCATAACCTGATCCAGAAAATAATGAAAATGGACAGATCATCGACGCAGAACCTACTTCTACTGTCGTGACCACAACAATTCAACTAGAAGAACCAATAGCTCCTGAAGAGGGGGAGTGCCTATTCCATTCAGAGATGTGGGTGAAGGGGACCCCGTTGCATTTGATTGTTGATAGAAGTAGCCATAAGAACCTCATCTCATCTGAGGTTGTCAAACAGTTGGGGTTTTCGAAAACACCACACCTGGAACCATACAACATCGGGTGGCTTCACCAGGGACGAAATCTTTGTGTCAGCCAGCAGTGTTGCCTTTCCTGTGGCATCCAACCCTTCAAGGATGAGGTAGTGTGTGATGTTTCCCCTCTTGATGTCTGTGATGTTATTTTGGGGCAACCATATATGTGGAAACGTTATGTTTTTTATGAGTCTCGACCCCGTAGTTTCATTATTACTCTGGAGGGTCACCTCTATAGGATACCAGAGGTAGTTCCGACTACTATTCCACCAAAACAATGTCGCAAGATAACCTCTCATGCTGCAAAATTCATCCTCTTCACAGTCTGTTCAAAGGATGTATAGAAGGCCACTACAAACACTGCAACCTCGTCACCTTCTATCTAGCAGAAGCATATTGGAGAAGAGAAAGTTGATATTGTTTCTTCACCTACAATGGTGCCTACACAATGCCCCGTCAAACCCAGAGACAACAGGTTGGTGGAACAGATTCAATCCCTCCAACAATAGGTTCGTGATAGCCTTTCACAGACTAAGCAACGCAACTTCTCCAACAAGGCACACAACTCACCAAGATTCAGATTCAGAAAATGCTTTCCTCTCTTCCCCAGGCACTCAATGTAATGGAGACCATTGCTTGCTAAGGGGGTGGGATTGATCCAGGAAATTAATGTACAAACTTACCCCAACGGGGCCCAAATGAATTTTAGCATTTCATCTCCTAGGGTTAGGTTTTTGGATGTATAGGGTTTTGGCATTCATGTTTATCATAAAAAGGGCTTCAGAGCCTCACTGTAAGGATCTTCTTGCGAATGAGCGTAGCCGTCACATCTCTTCTCAAAGATAAAGATTCCACCATTCTAGCAAGTCTTGCACTCTGTATTTTTACAGTCTATGTACATTTATTTCATTAATAGAAATCATGTATTGCGGTATTTTTCTGTTTCTGGCAATTTTTATGTGTATTTTATTGTAATATCTCTTCTTTCACTTAGTTCCGAAAATCATCTGAATCAAAGAATCACCAAGAGAGATACCAAGATCAAGAGATGACCATGCTCTCTTATTCCTCCTTGCAGCTGCAACTGCAACTCTCCAAAAGACTTGCACTCTGACTGGGTGTACAAATGAGCTAAAACGTCCTTATTTATATTAATCTGTCCAGTGACGTTTCTCGTTGGGCCAACCTGATTTTCTGGTAATTATATTTTATGTTTATCTTTTTCCCGTGGACTCGACTTGTATTTCTGGAAGATAATATTATAATATTATTTATTCTTCTAGGCCCACTTGTCTTTGAGAGTTTCCACACATATTTTTTGATGGTTCACTTGCTTTTGGAATATTCTATTCTAAATCATAGGTTACACGTGGAGGTTAATACCTCCCGCAGCTACCAAAACATTAACAAGCCCAAAGTTTGGAGGGAAGGGACCTTGCATGCATCATGCAACTGGCCATCTCTTTCAAAGATCGGTTCTTCCTCTCAGCTACCATGTTATGTTGTAGAGTGTATGGAACTGTATACCTGCCTCATCACAAATATGTTGTACATAATTGTTTACATAATCCCCCCCATTATATGTGAGGATCTTGATCATCTTCCTGAACTACGTCCCTGCATGCGCTTTGAAATATTTGAGATTCTAAAAAACTTCAAACTTCTTCCTGAGAAAATATACCCAAGTGTGCCTTGAGTAATCATCAATGAAGTGCAACACATATCTCGCCTTGTTTATGGAAGGATGAGGAAAATGATCCATGAGGTCATTGTGGAAAAGATCTAAGGGAGAGGAGGTCCTCCAAGCCTTCCCTTTCTCAAATTTCTCTTGGGGATGTTTTCCAAGAATACATCCTTGACAAAATCCTTCAGAAAAATGTATGCCAAGCAAGCTTTTGACCATTCCCTGTTTGTTGATTTATTACATGTACCTAAAATTTAAAAGACCAAATGTCTCGTGCCAAAATCTACTATCATCATTGGCATGCATTAGTAGCAATGCAGAATCGGATTTAACAATAAACTTAGAAAAAATGTACAATCGAGATTGGTGATTTACCTCACCTACAACAATCTTGGAGTTGTCTTGCATGTCATATATGGTCACAGAATCGGGTGTGAATTCCACCCTTTTTCTCGTGCTTGTATGTGCTATCTAATAAAAATAGAGTAGATTCACAGAGAGTTTTAGAACATGCAGTTCTTTCTCGAAACTTCCATGTTGGAGATCTACTCTCCCTTGTCCAGTGACTTCCACTGGAGAATCATCACCCATTAGAATGGGAGGACATGTGCATGCAATTAAAGATGATAAGACATATTTCGTTGCTTCCATGTGATGAGATGCTCTGGAATCGAGGATCCATGCATCAAGAGAAGAATGAATAGAAATCAAAGCATGGGAATTACCTTGGTTTTGTGGCGCTTTGTCTCCTGGCTTCTTTTTGGCATTCTCGAGAATATAGTCCCTAAGGTTGTTCTATTGGAGTGTTTGTGCCATGAGTTCTATTGTATTATTCATGCAAGATGATTTGATATGGTAGTAATGATTGCAGTAACCACACTTTGACTTCCCTTGTTTTCCCTTTTTGGCTTTTGAGTTGGAAGAATCATCGAGGGTTTGAAATTGCCTTCCTTTCTTTTCTTGAGATCCTTATTTCCCTTTCCTTTCTATTTGGAATTTAGATTAGATGGTTTCTCTCATGCACAGCAAGTGCATGCACTTTGAACACAACATGACAATATAACACATGCATGTGGTGATAGTGATTGATCTATATATGAGTTGCTCGATCCATGATCGAATGGCAGTCGATTCACGTTTCAGGGTTTACAACGAGGTTACAAGTCTAGGGGTCCAGAATGCTGGAGGAGGATTATGTGGATTTTACTGTAGATTTTTTTTAGAAGAAAGTGATATTTGGTTAGTTCCAGGTGGCTTAGGGATGGAGATCGGTGGTATTGTTGTCAATTGAGAGGGATACAGTAGTGGATTGGCCTGTAGTCAGGTTTTTCCTCATTTGGAAGCCGATCCATCCAGTGTATCAGTTGGCGAAGGCTCGGGCCTCCCCCAATCCACTTTAGGTCGAGCGAATATAGGGATTCTAGATGCAGGCTCGAGGAGAGGGTTTCAGTAGTGGTGCTCGGATGAAGCCAACTTCAACTTTCTTCCTGACCTAACGGTGCTAAGGCTTTCTTTGTCGGACTGCGTTCCAGTTTCTTCTTTGTGGAATAACCCTGTGCTCGAGTTTGGGGACTTTTTTGGGGGCACGATTCCAACCTCGAGATATAGTCAATAGGAAGAGGGTTTAGTTTTACCACCTGAAGAGTTTCTTGTGTTGCCGTGTTTGGGGAACTCAAGCCTGGTTCCAGTCGTGTCTCGACCGCCGAAGGGCTTCAACCCATCAAGGTAGGGGGTTTCATTGCGACATCTCTAAACCCGGAAGAACAAAGGGGTTTCCCCCTGTCGGTGGAGATTCTAGGATTCCATGCAAGTGGTTCAAGTGAAATTTCTATCTCGCCAGGGGCTCGAGCCATCGCTTCCCATTCAAAGGCAGAGAATCCAAAGAGTATAAAAAATAAGTTTTTAAAGTCAAGAGGGAAGGTTGGAAACCTGATTTTATGGGAAGAAGTGGAATTACAACAATTGGTTATAATGTCAAATCAAACCTTGGTTGGGAGAGCACAGGGACATTCTTTTTCACTGAAAAATGGGCAAGGCTTGGACCACTGTCGCTTGGAAAGATCAGTTGGGTTATGTTCTAGAGATTATGTAGCTAACTCAAAACTAGTTTGATTTTAATTTCCTTGGGTCGGATCATGCTCGGTGGGTCCTTGGAAAAAACTGGAGCATTAACAACACCCCATTGCTACTAAAGCCATGGACGCCACTCTTTGATGCTGGCCAAGAACGAATGGAAAAAATCTCGGTTTGGGTGAGACTTCCAGGCTTACCTATGCAATTTTGGACTCCTGAAGCCTTCATGAGGATCGGTAATTTTCTAGGGGAATAATTGGAAGTTGATTTATCTTTTAAGCAGACATAGCAGTGGAAAGTAGCTAGAATTATGGTTAGCATTAATGTGAAGGAAGGGTTGGGCGAGGAAGTAGATCTAAAATGGGGACCCTATGTACACACTCAGAAGTTGGATTATGAAGATGTGTCATTCCACTGTAGGATATGCCGCCAATACAGTCATTTGGTTGTGGATTGTCATCTACCACTTCGGGTTAGGAATGGGGAAAATGCCTTCTCTGCTCAGAAGTAGAGGATAAACTTGACTACATCTGACAATGAGCATGGAACCATTTTGGAAACTGAAAGGGTTGTCATGGTTGGGGTTCAGATCATTGAGAAGGAGATAGTTGAGACTGAAGAGATCATTGGTGTAGCTCAGTCAGAGGAGAACGCGACACATGAAGAATATTAGGCAGTGATAAGCAGTCATACGCGCCCGGATTTTGACAAACTTTTTCACAACCTCATCCTTCGATTGCCTCACAAGTAATCCTGGTCCTCCCATCTCTTCGTTAAATTTTATGTTAAATTCAATTACTTTGGTTGGAAATGGCTGGATTGAAGCATTGTGAAATCTATCTATATCCCCGAAGTTCCCCCCCATAATGTTTTTCCCTCAAATTCAACCTGCTTTATGCTCTACTACCCCTTCTAGTGACTGTGAGACAATGTTGAGGGTGGTTTCATAGGTGGGAGTCTTCCCTGGATTTGGGGGGAATCTTCCACCCGTTATTACTTATGATCCTGAGACTCCATTAGTAAAAATGGGGATCTGGGGTCAGAACCCTTATGCATAGTGGGAGGCGAAGGGCGAGGAAGAAAGTCTTTTTATCAAAATCTCAAGTTAAAGCTAGAAGCGACATGTTGGCTGGAAAGAAACAATCCATTGAAAGGGATCTTAGAGCTACGCATTCCCATAAGAAGGGTACAAAATGAAAATCATGTCCTTCAACTATAGGTGTCTAGTGAATCCCCACAAAAAAATTGCCCTTAAAAGGGTGGTGAATACCGCCCTTTCAGATGTAATTCTACTTCAAGAGAATCTGGAGGACATAGATGATTTTAGGGGATAAATTTTACAAATGGGCTAATTTTCCATGGTTTTTCCCAAAACGATATTCGCTATTTTCCATTTTTTCTCAAAGCAATTCACCCAAATTCCATAGAATAAAATGATTTTACCTTAAAAATTGCCAAAATTTTAAAGAAACTATATAAAATCCTTACAAATTTGAATATTTTTACAAAACTATCGCCAAACATTTTACATTTTGCATATTAAGGACTACTAATATTAGCCCATGCTTCTACATTTTATTATAAATTTCCATCCTTAAAATCATCCTTGCTGGGGATGGAGAGGTAGTGAGTACTAGCTTGGAAGCCATGTTTCCTGGATGGGATTTTTTTATCTACGAATGTCAAAGAAAGGTCTGGTGGGTTGGCAGTGAGATGGAACTCTAGGACAATCAAGCTATCAGACTCCTAGGGGTTTGAATCTTGTCTTGGTATTGAAGTCTTTTTGGCAGATCTGGGAATGGAGATTCACATTTTCAATATATATGGCCCTTCTCAGGATCAGGTTCCCTTTTGGGATGCCCTTCTCAACAAATCATCGTTTGATGGTGATTCTTTAATTCTATGATGGGATTTCAATTTCTCGTTGGGATTGGCTGAAGTTTGGGGGCCTCAAGCTAGAGAAGATCCCCTCTCTGATTACTTCTCCCAAAATATGACTGTTAAAAACCTTTTTGATGTTGATCCTACCAAGTGAAACCAACATCGAGGAATAAACAGGTAGGTGAGGATCGGATAGCTAAGAGGATTGAAAAGTTTGTAGTATCAGAATTTTTTCTTGAAAGACAAGTGCTTATCAAACAATGGATTGAAGCGGAAGGGAGTCCGACCATTTCCCTATTTTCTTGGAGATCAGAAGGGGCAATATGAAACCTGCTATCCCCTTCAAACTCAACATCACCTGGCTAAAATATGAATCCTTTATTAATTTAGTTAAGGAAAATTGGACTCCTTTCAACCACAATGCACTTGAATCGACAACTTTTCAGATTGCTACCAATCTAAAAAAGGTCAAGGAGAAAATAGTTACATGGGACTTTATCAAGAGACAGAGGGATGACCAAGAGTTAAAGGAGATTGAAGAAAGGGTTAATGTGATCTATGAGTCTGATGGA
>SNQJ01S0255801.1:0-12545 GCA_010110895.2 Picea sitchensis | reverse complement strand
CGAATGCCATCTCATCCTTCTAGAAGATTCCCTTCTAGAAGGTTCGAGAATTTATCTTTTTCCCTTCTTTAGAAAGAGTTCGCACCCTAACTATTAGACACAGTGCGAACTTCTCGCACCTTGGCTTAAGGTAGCCTGTGAGAATCATGCATTCTCGCAGGAAAATGTATTGGTAGCCTGCAAACCTTCCTCAAAACTGTGATTTTTGGAAAGAGATAAAGGTAACTTTTCTCTGGAGAAATTTCTAATGAAGAGCTTGAATCATGATGACCAAAATCATGGATAACATACATCAACATCTTCTGCAAGCTACAAATCCAACTCCAGATCAGAGAACTAGATGAGGTATTAATAATTAAGTTCAATTATGGTTTATTGTTACCAGTCCAACGGGAGGTAGATCTTTTTTAAAACACTTCTCTAGACAAGGCTTTCTTACGGGCCATGGACATCAAAATAAAGGTGGATTCTCACATTTGATATCCACCTAATAAAACCCAGTGTGATAACCCATCCCCTTCTCAGTCTCAACCTTATCTTTCTTCCTCGTCGACGACCAAAAATGAATTTTGGTGTAATTTTCACAAGACCATCTCCCATAACTTTGTTGATTGTTGAGCCATTAAAAATAGCCACCCCCATCAGACCTTGTTTGCAGAGACCACACCCATTGAATTTCCTGAGAAACCATAAGTCATCTCTCTCACCAACCCCACCGAAGCAGACCCATCCCTCATTCTCATGACTACACCAGAAACGGCTCGCCATAACGTTCCCCTCTTCACTCACAACTGCCAAAATAAATATGAACTCGCCACTCTTATCTGAACAACGGTAGTCAAAGAAATATGATATCACAAAATTTAGTCCAACATCTGCAACTCTTGACCACCCCAGACCTCGATCCATATCAACTTGGTTGGGTCTAGAATAATGGTCCTCGCTTTACTATTTCTATATGTTGTGTCGTCACCTTTTCCATTGGTCCCTTTCGTGACACAGTGATCTACGACATGTCAACATTAGATTGTGTTGAACTCCTTCTCAATATTCCTTACCAACAAGACCAACAAGCAGTGTATCACACCAAGACTCATCAATACCACCTTAAATAGGTTGGGCACACCTATGTACTTACTTCATCTCCCATCACTTCACCACAGTCACGAACCGCTACCACCTCCACGCACTATGTTATCAATACCACCAATGTCTCTCTGTGTTTGACCCGCCATGTGCACCTCGATATCCTCACTAATATGACACCTCCCACAATAATTCCTCTACTCCTAGAATTTTCCAAAACTTCGCAGTCTCCCTCAAGGCCCCCGCCCTCTCAAGCCCAGGCTACACCCATCAATCTCAAGCACGTCGTATCATCACCCAAGACTCCATCATCTTGCTCGCTTCCACAAGACACTATCACACGTCCTCTATTTACTGCATCCCATTCTCACACCCAACCAACAATTAAACATCGTTATACTTTACCCCATATTACCTCTCAATTTTCCCTCGGAGCGATGTGTAAATAGTAAGGTCACCTGCTGACTTACCACTCCAAGACCCTGCCCTCTACCAAATTTATTGACTGCCACTATGCCAAATAATTACACCTCCTAATGTCAGATTTATAGAAGTGGCACCCTTACAATAGAGCCAACCCCTCTTCCACAAGCCTCTTACCTTTCAAGGTTTGTCTTGGATTTCAGTATAGAACTCCCACAGAGATACCTCTAATTTTGACTACCTCGGGCTCAACACATCAACAATGACAACAAGAAGTTGGTCATAGTGGTGTTCATAATTTATCACAGGAACACATTCTAGTCGCAACATCCTTGCCAGTAACACTGGATCATGCAAAGCACCATCATGTTTCATATCTGGTTGGAAAACAATGCCAAACTCTAGAGACAGGACAAGTGGTTGACATTCGAGACAGTGCAACGACAGTTCCCTCGGTGGGTGGTGAAAGCAGGGATGCTTCCAGATCTAAATAGGGAGGAATTGAACCAATAAAGAAGATCATCAACCTTCCTTAGAAGGTGCACAACAAGTTCGATTCATTCGCATCAACAAAGAAGAAAATTAGAATGATACTATGTTAGTTTTTGTCAATGTCAATCATTCCTCTTGTAATAAAGAATCTTCCAGGCTAAGTAAGAATGGCGATGTCTACTTTTGTTATGTAATAATTAGTATGGTAGGTAAAAACGTTGTGGGATTTCCCCTTGTGAATCTGATCATGCAGGGAATATCATAAGAATAAAAGCGGCATGTTAGTGTTTGTAGTTTTAGTATTGTGGGTTTAAGAAGACATTGGAAAAGCTAATACAATGAGGAAGTTCTGTGTAGCCTGTGTTCTCCAATTTTGTTTTGTTGTAGCCTGTGTTCTCAAAGAGAGAAAGACACCCTTACACTCAGATCAAATGATCTAGAAGGAATACATGTCAAGGGACTCAGTAGGGGTAACAAGAGGAATATCATGCTTCAAATCCCCTATTGAGTGGTTTACCATGTCAACTACCAAAACTAAATCCAAACAAGCCGAGCATACAATGAGACGCTCCTTCTCATTAGAAATTGAAATCATGGGAGATAATTCCACATAATTGGCATTTGGTGTGGGGAAAACCACTTGAATTTGAGGAACATTCAGGGAAGTCAGATGGTTAGTAGTCATACAATGATCAAGACAAACAAAAACAAGTTGATTGATGGTCACTATTCTCCCATCATGGGGAAAATGCATCACTCTAAAGATCGTGGAAACTACAACTTTCATAGAATGACATAGTCCCACCCAATGAGAAAATTAAAATACAAGGGGCCTTGGACTACCATGACATCAATACAAACATTTTTCCCTCCTAAGGTGATGGGAAGTTGAGGAAGTATCCCTAAATGTTCACTAGGTCTTCTGTTAAAATCCAGTAGATGATTAGTGTCAGGTACAAGCTCAAGAGAACCTAAATATTTTCAATCAGTTGAGGATAAAATACTAACAAAGGCCCCTTCATCTACGATAGTGTGATACAAGTTTTTATTGAAAACCTACATAGTGATTTGGAATGGTCGATAGGAAGGAAGTTGAGACTCCACCAAACTATTCCAATCAAAGGAAATGACCTCAGTATTTGGAAGGGGTTCTGTTTAAATGGACGGGATGTCCCCTTTTCCAAAACACTTTGAAGTAACAAAGAAAACATCAGTGGTATGCAAGTCACTCTATGAGGGGATAGTAGGGTCAACTGAATATCTAATCATATTGACCACTTTGTCAACCATAGGTTGGGTAGGGAAGGACTCTTGGGAAGCAATTGAAGGTTGTTGTTAGGAAACGAAACTATCTTCCAACAATTCTGAAGCCTCCTTTATATGAGGGAAATGGTAAGTATGATTATTTTTGTTGCACATATTACAAGGAAACTCAACTTTTCCTTTCTTACCCCCAACCTTATTAAAATCTCTCAACGGACCGTCACTAGCATGACCTGCAGAGGCTGGTGACATTGGTTGCTGGGAACCCTGAGACCACACTTCTAAAACCTTTAGAATACCATGGAATTAGTTGATAAGGTGATCACCCTTACAAATCCTTCAAAGGAACTTGGGTTTGTGACCTATGTTCTTATTCTTCTCAACATTATCAATAATCCCAACATGATTAACAATGGTTGGTTGATTGTCCCCTTGCTTATTTGTCTTCTTCTTAATCTTCCTTTTATTGTTCTTCTTATCCTCCTGGTTAATAGCATTAAGAATTTCAACATGTAAGGAAGAAGAAAGGAAAGAATACATGATGGGAGGAGAAGGAAAAGGGTCAACATGATGTTGGTGTTCTTGGGATGGAGGGTTTTCATTTGAAGCACCAGGAGCATCCAGGATCACCAGAGTGGAAAACAACCATATCGGTAACCCTATAGTGAATCCAGAAAGAACCAATGTATCAATGTAAGGAGGACCAATATTTCCAAAACTAGGAAAAGGATGAGGATCCCCATGTAAAGAGTTTCCTTGATTGACAGGCTCCAGAACTATTTCCATAGACACATACTCAACCTAGGGTCTTCTAAATCAAAGAGCACACACTAACAAAGTCCCTATAAGATAAGAGCAAGCAGACAACTCCCTTATGATAGGGAGAAAGGAAGTAAGGATCTTCCGGAGAAGGGAGATGAGGCCTTCAATGAAGACTTGCCATCCCGATGACTTGCCACTACTAATATTTCCCTCTTGACTCACATAACCCCACTAAGAGAGAGTGTTGGGGACTGGTCCAAGAACTCTTCTCTACTTATCCTATCACTTGACTCCTTTGTTAGAGGATCTTTCCCAACAAACACTCCATGTTACTACTAGATTTTCTCTCATTAGTGTTCCTATATTTGTTTCATTGGCCTTGGATAATTTACTCTCCACCCTACAACCTAGAATTGTGGTAGTTTTCTAATAAAGAAAAATTCTAGTTGATTTTAGATTAGGTGCCTTGTTCCTTTTATGGTTGTTTTTACTCATAAGGGTAAATGGAAGTGAACTATATGGTGTTATCAATATGTCTCCTAGAAGACTTCAAAATAAAACATGAATGGAACACAATCTTTAGTTTCTATGAAGCCTAGCTACAGAAAGGAGCAAGAGGTCTCAAGCAAAGAAAAAAGAGTAACATTCAATGAAAGAAACATGAACTACTCTTTGAGTGCAAAATGTGTTTGATATATGAGTCAAAGAAACTATAGGATACATGATTCTTGTCCCCCCCCCCCTTCCGTCCTTGAGGGGGATTTTGTTTTTCAAAATGCAATTTATTTTGCTTTAAAATGAAAGCTCAAACATGCTCCACCCACTAACTACAATGCAATTTTTTTCTTTTTGTTTAGTTCTATATGCAATGAAATCACATCAAATGAAAGGAATTTCTTCTTCCTTACTTTCAATTAAATTGAAAGAATTCAATGCTAATACAAAGGATCACGAAGAAAAAAATATCCAAACAAAATGTACACTCAAAATGTTAACAAGAACTCAAAATCCAAGGAAGATGAAGAAAATATTTTCAAATGACTTGAAAAACGTTGTAGAAATGACTGCTAGGACAAATCTGGAAAATATCTAGACGGGTGGAAGAAAGGACAGACACATATATGGGATTTTTTTGAAGGATGTCTTTTCAAACAATGGATTTTAGATCATGGTCGCACCCTATAAATGACCATGAAGAGACCATAAAGTATCGGTCGCCCCTTGTAGAGGACTAAAGAGAAACCTCAAAGAATTGGTCATACAAAGTAGTGTAATTATTGGTATGGTCTCCCCCTGCAATGGAGCAACTAGCGACCAAAAGGTTTTGGTCGCCCTATGGGCATAGATAACCCATGACCACAATCATGCAAGTACAAAAAATAATAGATTTGAGACATATATATCATATATGGTTTTGAATACTTTCAAATAGACTCAGAAAAGACTTATGTACATAATGAAAACAAAAATTAGGACTTAAAAAAAGAAATGATATTGAGAATATGAATTAAAAATTTGAGGAAGAAACTGACTAAACAACAATGACTTCCCTAGTGGAGTCCCCAATCTATTGTAGGGTAAATGAACCCTGAAGGAGTTACCTCCCTTAGGCTCTTCCTATACCTAATATAGAATAGAGATGTAAGCTATAGATTTTCCTAGATATGAAAAAACCTACGAATTGATGGAATGAAAGGCTTACCCAGTGATATGAAGATCCTCCTTGCAAACTCCTTAGATGGTATCTTCCTAGAATATACCTTGTTCTCTTACCAACATGGATCTTCACACATTGATACACAAAGAAACCTTTCACAAGATCAAACAAATCATGTACAAATGATTTAATAGATCTAGTGAAATAACATAAGAATATCAATTCCCTACAAAGGTTATAACAGTTACATGCAATCAAGTAAGGAGGAAAATCTTGTGCATCTTCTATTAATGGAAAAATAGTTTACAAGTTACAATCAAGGAAGTTGATGCAGGCACTTCCCAAGTTCCTTTCCCAAGCTTTGTAATCAAACTACCAGAATAAGTTTACTTTCTCCTTTCTCCCCCCTTTTCCCATGAGAGACCCCCGTTATTTATAGGATAGTAGAGATAAGATAAAAGGGTAGTTTGAAGTAACATACCCGGTCGCGCACTACATTCTTGTAGGGAGAGATAGTTTTCCCTTTGCAAGAGGACAAGGAGAAACTCACATTTTCTAGTCAAAAGATGTAAAGGGGAAACCAACAACCAGGTAAAAAGGTACTGCAAACTCAGGGGAAAAGTATGATTTAGTGTTTCAGACTGCCAACCCCTATATGATGCCCATCAAGTGATAAGGTGGAAAATAACTGTATAACCGTTGACCTTGCAATATGTCTCCTGACAAGAGACACACTTGGGTTACTCCCTCGCCCTGAACTTCCACGATATCTCCTAGTGGTTTTCCCTTGGGAATGATGGTGCCTTCTTATACTCCTTTATTTCCTATCATTTCCATGCTCATCTATTTCTCTATGGGATTTGGATGTTGTCACTTGTCTAGCACTAGCTATTGGATTTTTGCCAAAGTCTTTATTGGATTTCCTCTACAGAATATTCAAACTTTGAAGTATCTCTTCTTGATATTTCATAATATTTTCAATATCATCTCTATAGCTCTGCACTTCTCTCTGTAGACTTCTCAAAGTTACAGGCTCCTAACTACCTCTTCTTCCATTAAACTTTGTCTCATCATTTCCCATGATGACATGTAGCTCTTTGACCTCCTCTTCATGGTTGTAGGACCCTTGGCCATATTCCATGGTTGTTGTTCTCATACAGGTACAAAACTACCTCCTTTTACATCTAAATTCTATAATAAAATGTGCATGCAAACAATTTTATGTTAGACAAAATATATACACAGCTTTGGAAATAATGCAAAAAACAATTATGCTCTTGAATCCACCAGTCATCTTCTTTTGTGTTGGATGTAACTTAAATTGCTCAGATCAATTTTTTCGCTTGATATGTGTATCCTCCTCTCCAAAATATTTCCAACGACTACTTTCTTGCTCATTTCTGAGATCTGAGAAAAAAGTTATAGTCATTTGAACATTGCTAATTCACCCCTTTTACACACTTTTCATTCTGGTGCACTTAATCCCAGAAACCAACTTATGTCACTCGTAGAAGTAAATATGTCAAGAAATAGATAAACTTATGTAGGAGACATAGATAATAATGATGATGGGAAATTCATAAAAACTCTCATACTATCAATTTGATTCCCTAGTAAAAAAACTGCAACAATATGGAAATGACAACTTTCTCTTTTTTCACCTATTTTCCCATACTTAGAACTTTTAGCCAAACTTGTTATCTCCCAAACCACACACTTTTGGGAAATATTTTTTAAACCAAAGTTTTATGGCTTGATGAGTATAAAAAATGTTGAGTAAAGAAATTTTTCCAAATTTTCCATCTGGAGACCCTTTTCCTCCTCACAAAATCCCAAAAATCCCCAAAAAGTGGCTCGGAATAGTGGATTTTGCCTTGTTTTAGCATCCCCATTCCAAACCCCTTAGAATCTAGCATATTCCTTCACACGATATTTTCACGTTTTCATTTCTAACGCTCTGTACAATTTTAAATAGTAACTCTGCTCCTGCCTCTGAGTTTGACCATGATCTTTATAAAAATGTAATTTTCATTTTCTAGAAAATCATAGCATAATTGGCCAATGGCCCTCTCAAGTGATTTTGTAAACCTCGACACTGCGAAAAAAACCCAGAAGTTCCATCTCAATCTACCTTAATCTTCTCCAGTTATTGCTAAAATATGTTTTTGGCTCCAGACTTAGTTTTTTTTATAGACTATAGGACAATTTTGATGGTGCAGTATCCTTTTCTCTTAATCCTTTTTAAATTCATCATGTGCATCAATTCTGAATTAAGAACCAATATTCATCATGCACTAGATCCAAAATGCCCAACGAAAATACTTAGGGCATGCACCGTGCACCAATATTCAGTGTGCACAACTTTTTATACCATGCACCAATACCACGTGCATGTGACTTTTACACCGCACACCAACATCCAATGCATGCAACTTTTACACCATGCACCAATATCCAGTGTGCATCTTGCACCCATATTCAATGCGCACGACTTTTTATACTGTACACCAATATCCAGTGTGTGTGACTTGTTATATCGTGCACCAACATTTAGTGGGCACCACACACCAATATCTAGTGCATGCAACTTTTTATATTGCGCACCAATATTTAGTGCACATTGCACAACAATATTCAATGTGCATTGCACAACAATATTCAGTGCACACCGCGCACCAATATTCAATGCACACGTTGTTTTATACCACGCACCAATATTCAATGTGCAATGTGCACCATGAACCAATATTCAGTGCGCACAAATTGTATACCGCGCACCAATATTCAGTGTGCACAAATTTTAATATCGCACACCAATATCTAGTGCATGCAACTTTTTATATTGTGCACCAATATTCAGTGCATGAAACTTTTTATATCGTGCACCAACAAAATACCAATTTTTCACTGTGCAACACAAATATTTAGCGCACGGAAGTCCTCTCTTTGCTTAGCTGATTTTTCCTTATTTTCCAGCTCGCGACCATCGTAACCATCACAAAAATGTATGACTCGTCTTGACACAAATCAAACATTGAGATGACGAATTTACGAACTTCAGCATGATCTATGGCCCATACAAGTCCAATATTGAACCAAAATATCTGATATCATTTTGTAACATTCCCCAGCTTAACCGAGGAACATTACTAGAGGAAACTACACATGAATTCGATATTTTTCTCCTAATTAAATTTATGTAACTTATTAGCTACAAATTATACATATATTTAACCATTCCACATAACATTATTTAAATAACGCTACATCATGCCAACCAACATTAATGTCATTCCCTCACTTAGAGAAACCATCTGCACAACATCCTTTGTATTGCACATGACAACTATTCACAACACACACGCAACATGCTTATTACCGTGCAAGTCAACTATTCCGAGTGTGCATGACGATTCGAGTACTGCATCAGAATCTTGTTGTCATTGCTACTAAATTTGACTCACAAATGCAATTAATTATAGAATTATGAATAACATGACATTCAAGCTCATGCAATTGTTCATACTAGTCAAACAGGTAAATGCAACTAATAAATTTCACCGCAACAACATATGCATTCTCATGCATAGAGTGAAACACACGATAGATAAACTCATAAATTAACATAGGAAAACAGATAAACACTTATATTTTTAAAATGGTTGTACAATGAACTACTTGGGAAGGAAATTCCACCAAATCGTAGACTTGTTGTTCCAAATATCAACATCAATTCACCCCTGAGCTGGGGCTAGGAATCCACAAGAAAATGATGCCTCTCGCAGTCCACTCTCAACTCGATATCCCATAACCCATTAGTATTCTCCTACAGTTATCCTGAATTTCTTCTAGCTCTCTTCCTCTTGACCTTCCTAACCCAAGGAATGTATCCATTCAATGCTCTCATTCCATCAGGCATCCCATACCTTTAATGGGGCTTCTCTAGCACAGATAACCAAGAATCTATCTATTGGAAACACAAGGGACTCACTTCGAGGAAAACTACCAATGACAACAACAATCACTTGCTATTATAGTGCAACTCACACAAGAGTTCACTCTTGAAGCCTGACAACCTGGCTCTTCAATATTCAGCTCCAATATGCTCCAACATGCTCCAGAATTCACCTAACCTTCTTTCTCTATCTCATGTACTCTCTTCCTCTACTCCCTACTTGTTTCTCATGCAAAATGCAATGTGTAAAAACTTTCTATATTTGACCATACGAATTTTTCTCTATTTTGGCTTACTTTCTTGACTTACACTCTTTCCCAAATTGATTGTACTCGGCCCCATGCTCTTCAATAACTATGGGATATGACTCTCACACCCACCCTCTTACATGAGTTTAATGATTGGGCTCTCATACATTCAAACAGAAATTAGAAGTTATCTCCAATGGTAATAAAATTCAGGAAAATGGGTTGAATTAATACCCATATTTAATTTCCCCTTTGGACCCCTCTTAGATACTTTCTTCTGTTATGGAAAACTTAGCCCCCATCTATGTCCATATTCCCCAGCAACTGGCATCAAATTTTATTTATTTAAAAACAAATCATGCATTCCCATTTACATCATTTGTCCATAGCCACATTCATATATACATTATGCATAAATTAAATTTGGGATTATAGTGGGGACGTTACAACCCATGTCTCGTACTTGTGGACTACTTCTATAAAACTGTGTACTCTACTAACTCTACCTGAGCATCTAGTGTTAAGTCCTCTATGGAAGTTAGGGAATGATCCTCCTCCTGATCCAACATGGAAGCCTCGTAGAATTTTTTATTTGCCACATTCACTATTGAGTAAATGTTCATGTATGGGGATAGATTGAATATGTAGGCGTTGTTGCACAATTTAATTGTCTATTTAAAACAACTCGATCAGCTAATACATTAATTTTCAACCAGGGATGAATATTTTTATTTCAAATGTATCTGCAAAGTATATGTAAGTGACAATTTCTTGTCTAACACTGGTTATCTGTTGGTATGCAATCTTAAGCAAGAAACACTCCTTTTTGAAAACAATCTTCGAGAATTAAACACGGGTTGTAGAATGGACCTCACTTGCTCAAATGAAACACACTTGTTGAAAGTGAAACACATTTTCTTGAATGTAAACACTCTTCACACTTGCTCTGGAATCAAAATCACATTATTGAAAAAAAAATCACACTTACATAAATAATATCACTCTGAATAACCAACCCTCCCACTTGCATAAAGGAAACAAATCCACTCTTGTAGAAGTAAATCAATAAACTTAAAAGGAAACAAACCTTGTTGGAAATGAATAAATTAAATCTATAAACCATCTAGTATTCTAACTCAATATAGAAATATCGTCTCAAAAACACTCCAAATCTGCTCAATAAATCTCATTGCCAAGATCGCATCCATTCATTAACATGAAATGCAAAGAATAACATCAAGCTAGAAATAACAAATCAGCAATAGAAATCTTGTAACAACAATAGTAATATAAACTAATAAAAATCTGGATAGCAACAACGCAATAAGTTATGATTGAGTAGCAACAAACCCACACCTATATAGAAACACTCGCAAACCAATGTAAGTAATCGTAACAATAACCTTTTAATGAATGAAACTCAATAACAACAATATTGAATTGTAATTACAAAATAACAAAATGCAAATAGTAATCAGCAAACTAATGAAATAACTCTACTTACTAATACAACAACAATGAACCCTACTAAAGAGAAGGGCCCTTTCCTCCTTAGCAGGAAGTTGGGGAAAACTAAGAGATTACAAGATAACTCAATGTTTCATGAATCCAACCACGAACTCACTAAACTTTTATTAATCAATATTTAGGAAATATAGATGCAAAAGGATGTTCTCATCAAACGGATTGATTGATCAAAAAGATAGACTAACTCCTAGGGCATAGATGCTTCGTTTTTAAAGGCCCCCCCTTTACAACTAATCTTAGAAAAACGATAATTATGAATAGTCTTGAGAATATTTTGATTCTCAAGATGTTCAATAAAGGCTTAAATTGAGAAGATGTCCAATATATTTTACAACCATTCATAATAAAATATATTTAAATAAAGGTTGTACTAAAATTGGTTTCCTCATGCTTCAAAATGACTAATCAGACTCATAACAATTAAAACAATCGTGACTTTGTGAACAGCCATGTCATCAAGAGAGAGATGAGTAATCACTTCCATGAGGAAATTTGTTGGTCAACAACTTTGACGAGTATTAGCACGAGCGACAACAACCTTCAATAATAACATAGGACTATTGAGAGTAGCAGCACCTCAAAGTAACAACTTCTTGAATCATTAGAGTATCAACTTGTGTAATGATCGGCCATCTAGTAGGAACTTTCACTTTGTCAATAAATGCCCAAAAAAATACATTACCCTTCCCAAATGCAAAAAGACTTAATAAATTGAAGAAGCATGTAGAATTAGCATACCTGAGCCAAAAGATAATATATTGGACAATGATGGGTGTGAAAAGGATATGGATGACATGAATAACATGGGTAAAATGATGAGAAAAAGGTGGAAAAATATGTCATTTTATGAGCCCAAAATCTCCCTCCAACTAAATAAATTGCATGAAATCCATTGATCATGAAATGATAAGAAGAGTTGTTAAACAAGTCACCTAAAGTCCAAGAAAATATGTAATAGACTAACTAACAATTACTAGTGTAATTAAAGTATGATAACACAAAACTTTAGAGACAATTAAAGGTTGTTATATACAAGTATTGAAGAGAAATTATTTCAGCCTTATGGATTTATCAAACCAGTGCTACAACAGAAAAATCCAACCACCGAAACTTGCAAGTAAACGACCCAAAA
>SNQJ01S0255799.1:9541-22086 GCA_010110895.2 Picea sitchensis | reverse complement strand
AGAATCAACTTTAATAAAAGTTACACATATGTATGTACAAGAATGTATGAGTGTGTACATGAGAAATAAAAGTAATTCAAATCAGATTGACACAATACACGTGAGAACAAAAATCAGAAATATGATTCCTTTATATTGATTTCATTCTAAGATACAAGACTTGATTATCCTTACAAACCCCTGCGAGGGTAGAGACCAAAGTCAAATCTAGAAGCCTCCGATGGGCACCACACAAAAAGGCTCTGAAAACAAAACAAAACTAAAACTAGAAATATGGATCAACTTGCCAAAATTACTGTCATTGGACTCTTTGAAACAAGCTACTGAATAATATGATTCAGTTCCAAATCATGTTGTGTCCAATAAGACCCTTATGATATAAGTTCTTTCTATTCCCCTTCCTTTTCTCTTCATTAGATTGAGCTTTTATCCTTGTTCAATAAGTTAAGGTAGTTTAACTACCTTTCTTTAGTTAAGCCAAGTTAGCTTAACTAATTAGTTAAGACAAGTAAATAATAATAAATATAATTAAGGGTCTAAATAATATCTAAATAGGCGGGACCCCTTGTGACTCCCATTAACTCATTTTGTAATTATCTGACATAACAATTATCCAAATCATTTAATTCAAAAATATCTCCTTGTAACTCCCGTTTCATATATATATATATATATGCTCAAATTATAAATATCAACAGAGTATGATATAATCAAATCCTCAAAATAGCATCATATCCAAACTATCCAAAAAAATGCTCAAAATATATGTTGTTGTCTAAAACAGTCCAAAAATAGAAGTGTTGTCCTCAAAATAAACCAATAACATACTCAATAGCCTAAAATCCATATTTACTATGAGAGGCATTTTGCCTCTTTTCACTGCTGTTCTCTTTGACTTTTCGGTAGCGGCCTTTGACTGTTTAGAGCCTTGATGCTGCAATGCACTAATAACATGTGAGTAATCATCCTTAAGAATGAGACGGGAAGAGACTGATTTATTAGATTCCTTATATGATATGGAAGGGGTAGTTATCCCTTTTCCCTTGTCTTGCACATGCTTAGGGATATCCTTTTTTAATCTTTTACTTGCATGTGAAGATTTCACATGTGAGACAACAGGTTCAGTGTGGGAAACTTGGTTTTTTGTTGGTGGAGGAGGTAATGGAAATGATGCAGTGGGCCATCCTTTGTGGTGAATAGCTAGTTGGTGGACGATCTCTTTCCAACCATCATTAGCTGGTGGTTCTGGTCGCATCGATACATGAGGGGGAACTGGAATGACATGGAAACTATCAAGTTGGGGTTGCAGAATTCCCTGGCCAACCAGGTTGAAGAAATCAACTTGAAAAATCTGATTTATCTCTTGAGTATCAACATCAAAATGTATAGAGAAACTTGGCCTTTTGTGGCCCCTTTTCCAGTTTCCTCTGTTATTAATATTTCTGCCCCTGTTTGCATTGCTTCCCCTACTAAAGACACTCATCCCAGGGCAATAATCCAAAACATGTTATGAAAATTCCTTAATAATTCATGCATTAACTCTACCTAAAATAGAATTAAAAGTTGTCTCTTATCATTTACCATAGAGGCACATGCAATCCATCCATAAAATCATCAAACAATTGATGTCCGAACAAGGAATGAACATGACTATTGGGAAGATGAGGGGATTGTAATGGGCGTAAAATTGTATAATGGTCGGGACACACCATGAGTACTGTTCAATAAATTTCAGAAAACATTCACACTAACTTCCAAAACACCAATCAATGTCCTGCTCCCTTCTTTAAAAACCTATTTTATATTAATGAAATTCACAACAATAGAACATGGAAAATTTAAATGTATATGGGAAAGTGAAGGGGTTGTAATAAGCGTAAAGTGGTATAATTGTTGAGAATGAGATGGCTACTGTTCAATTAATGAATTAGCATTTATTTTCTTAACATCATTACTGCCATTATTCCAAAACTCTGTTCAATATTTGAACTTAATACCCAGCTATCCCAAAACAACCAAAATATATAAAAAGCTTTACAATTGTCACCCCACCATTTCCCAGTTTTATTTTTATTTTTTATCTTACACATATATTTATTTTTGAGTGAAGGTTCAAGAGGCTATCCAACATCCAAAGCACAATAACTCCAACCAAGAGGTAGGGCCGATAAGAACCAATACGAACCATTTAACTTCCACATAAATAATCTAGAAGCTACATAACAAGGTGAGCTCGAAAATATTCAGTTGCCTCTTATGTTTAATTTAATTAAACTTTATAAAGTTGTTAACATCAACCAAATCCTATAGCAATTATGCCACCATACAGGTCATCATCCATTATGCACACTTAACATCATATCACTGAAATAAACCCACTACACCCATTTTCATCACTCTAAGATTTGTTTCCTTTAAATTGCAGACTCTTAATTTCATATGTCACTTAAGAACAAAATAATCCCAGTAACAAAACTCAGACCAGCTAAGGGTACGATAGAGGGAAATATATGCCAACTACAATTCAACATAAATTTCAACCCTTCCATTCTTATTATGTGACATACTGTATTCGAAATTCTATTTCTTTATTCACCAGAGATTCATCAATAAAAAATCGAAAAAAAAGATTCATAAGTAACACTCAACAATCGATGCAAGTAACACTTTTACCCACTGTTCAATCAGAACCGAACTCAAGTCAAAACCCCAACATTTTCTTACAACCACCGAGCTAAAGAGGGTCGGGCCCAACCAGATAGAGGGAGTGTAATAGTTAATGGGGTTTATACAACCATAATTTAACAACACTATTCAAAATCAAAGTGCCACCAAACAATTGCTTTTGTATACATTCATAACTGTGGGAGAAATTTTGACAGTGCTATCATCCAAAAACCCAGAAATAAAACAAGAACCAAGTTTCACATTCACCCAATAGTTGTTGCAACATTTTAATTCTTTCATAACAATAATAACCTCAAACCACACATGGTCGCAACCAATACCCACAGGATGGAGTAATTATTTAAATGGAGAACTATATAGCAGAGGCCAAAAAAGTTCTTGGGTTGTATATACACATCAAGAAACAGACCCCTTCATCACCCAAAAGCAATGCTATGGAGGTAAACCTATTTCAAAAATTGCAGAAGGAGCGAAATAAGGAGTATATCCACCACCACTGAATCCAAAATATCATAATCAATAGTCCCAAAATAGAGTATTCAACTAGGACCTGGAGCGAAAATATCATTTTTGCAACCATAACCCAAAAATTCAACAGGGAAAGAACCATATTTCATTTACAACCTGCCAACCAACTCGCACAGACAAAGCATACATATTTTCCATTATATCTTTACAAAGTAATCACCTAGTAAGAAAAATCCAAGAGCCAACCTTCTATTCTATTTTGAAGCAGAATGCATAATGAGTGGAAGACAAAAAATTCATACTTGTTATAGAAAACATGAAGGAAGACCAAAACTCTATTATTTCCTCCTAAGGTCATGAAACAAGGAGTAACCACATCCCGATGCCAAACACAATGTGAACCAAGGAGTGTGTCGGCCTCGGGGACATGGTTGGAGCAATGTGCAGTAATTGCACGTCATTTCCAACATAAATGACCACCAACTCTAAGTACAAGTGTGCAATATATTGCCCCCAAAACATTAGCATCACAAACCATAGAATAGGACACCATTGCCAAATTAAACAAAAATTTATCCCCTTGTGGTGTGTCACCATAATTCATACCCATTGTTGTAACAAGTATTTACCAAAACCCACATTAAAATGTATCATAAGATCAAAATACCATATGCCTATCAAATCTCCCATTTGCAAGGCTTGAATCACTTGAAAATAATAACATAATTATTATCCAACATCATAATCTTGAATTGAGGTACGTGAGAGTTGAAAAATGAACCGTTACCATATTCAACCAACTGTAACATAGCAGTGTCTAGATTCATGATAAGAGGCCAAACACAAGTGCAGTAATAGTAACCAGGAGGGCCATTACACAACCAACTATCATGCAATCAACTCCAAATGCGAATCAAATGCACACATCCAACCAATCGTCAAGTTGTCTTAGAGAACATTTAGAAAACTAGAGATATTCTACAAGAGACATTCTTCATTATAATTCACATGAAGGGGTCCCACCTATTTAGTTATTATCATATATATATAAGTATTTAGGCATTGCAACCATTTGCATGCAGGGGTTTGAAGTTGTGCTTTTGGGCGTCAAAAAACTAGTGAATCCATAGGGAAATCTATTCTCAACAGATTAGAACTCAGAATGTCGTGGTCTCATAGACCAGTGAAGTAGTGAGTAGACAAAAGAAAACTGTTGGAAGAAAAGTTATGCAACAGGGGGAAAGAGACAGTTTTAAGGGAAATAATAAGGCGAAATTTTGGGAATAACTTATGGAAAGTGGTACGTATGAAGGGGATTGATCCTTTATGCATAACGATCATATAAGACACAACAGATAACACATCATAATTTTTAAGGAGTATTCTCTTGGTATGCTCTTGAATCTCAGTATGGAGGGAAGAGAGGGAAAGAAAAAATCAGGAAGAAGACAAAACAACTATTCTACATCAGTATTGAAGCAAAAATCTAATTCAACGATGTCTAACAAAGGGTGACATTGTGACAACAATGTGTCTCTACAATATAATTGATCAACAATATTTACAGAATGACATCAACATGGAAACACTGATCCAGACTTTACCTATGATTATTATAAAAAGAAACAATAGAGAACAAAATTTGACCAAATCAAAGTTAAAATGAAACACTGCAAATCCAAAGAAATATATACAACAATCCTATTTAAAAAAGTATTGACGATCAATTTGATTCCATATAATGCTTTAAGTGGTAACCGTTAGTACTGTAAGAGAACAATCGCTCTTCCAAATCTTTCAGAAGGTAAGAGTTTTCTCCCAGGACAAAGGCGATTTTAAATGGACCTAGACATAATTTTTGGAATTTAGAGTGGCTTCCCTTTTTAGCATGAGTTGAGTGCCACAGGAGGATTGTATCATTAACCTGGAATCCAACAGTCTTGTCTCTCTTATTAAAATATTTTTTACATTTTGTTGCCTTCTTTTCAGGTTTTCTAAAGAAAAATATATATGTTCTTCCAGGGCTAGTAATGTATGAATTCTTTGAGGAACACTGGAAGAATTCAACTCCTCCACCTGTAACATCAGTTGCATGGAGGACAACTCCAATTCAATAGGCAGAATAGCTTCTTGGCCATAAACCAACTAGAAGGGAGTAATGCATGTACTTTCTTTGATGGTTGTATGATCTCCTAGAGAGCCTAAGTAAGGAGCATATGCCATTGGTGATGTTTATCTTCTATGATTCTCTTGATGATCCTAACCAGATTTTTGTTAGTGGACTCATCTTGCCCATTTCCTTGAGGGTAATACGCATAAGAAGTGAAATGCTTGACTCCCAATTTAACTAAAAAAATGATCCAACTTTGCAGAAATGAAAGCTGGACCATTGTCCGTAATAATCTCTAAAGGAATGCCAAATCTGGAGAAAATATCGGATTCTAAGAAAGAAATTACTTGTGCATCCTGTGCATGATTAAGTGGAACAACCTCAATCCACTTAGTGAAGTAATTAGTGGCTATCAAAATAAAGATATGTCCTACAGAAGACAGAGGATTGAAAGGACCAATAAATTCTAACCCCCATTTAGAAAAGGGGAAATTAGGGAGGACAAGTTGTAAGGGCATGGCAAAAAGGCGTTCTTTCCCAACAAACTTTTGGCATTTATCACAAGATCTTGTAAATTTATAAGAATCATGGAAAATACAAGGCCAATAGTAACCACTTCTTATGATTTTAAAGGCAATAGCTTTTGCAGAAAAGTGTCCACCTATATGGATGACTGAAGTTGACGATCCATGGATTTCATGTAGTAATTTTTGTGCTTCTTCATCATTCATACATCGAAGTAGCAAACCATCAACAAACCTCCTAAACAAAAGGTCTCCTAAAATAATGTACTTGGAGGCTTCAAGGCAAAGTYTCCTCCTCTGGTGAGGGYCCAAGTTATCTGGGCATTTTTTATATTGAAAGTAATACACCATATTTTTATACCAGGGGTGTTCAAMTATWTAAATATTTTGGTTCTCAATATAAAATAGAGCTGAAAGAGGATTATCTTGATCTTCAAGTTCTTCATTTGTTCCAGGATGTTGAGCTAAGTGAAGAGCTAGGTCTCGTCCCTTGAATTTTTTGAGGTCATGATCGTCAAATCATGCTCCTGAATCTTGGCAAGCCAATGTGCAAGTTTTCCTGAGAGATAAGTTTGTGAAAGCAGAAACTTGACAGAAGGAAAAGGGACTTTTACCTGCGTATATTTTCCTACAACAAAGTGGCGAAATTTCTCTATAGCCTTAACAAGAGAAAAAACATGCTTCTCAATATAAGAGTACTTGAATTCATCATTTGATAGACTTTGGCTCATGTAAGCTACATGTTTTTCATTTTTGTGGTCATCATTTTGTAAAAGGATAGCAGAGATTGCTTCCATGGTAGCATTAGTGTATATGACAAAATCTTTCTCAAAATCCGGTTTCGCAATAACCAGAGTGGAACTGATTTCTTTATTAATCCTAAGGAAAGCATTTTCTACGTCATATTTCCAAGAAAAGGAGTGATCTTTCTTTAGAATATTATGAATTGGATTAACCATTATGGAAAAATCAGGAACAAACCTGTAGACAAAGTTGATAATGCCCATGAAGGCTTGAACTTATTTTTTGGAGGTGGGGCAGGAAGATTCAGAATAACAACAATTCTTTCAGAATCTATACTTATTCTTGAATCAAAAATGATATGACCAAGGAGATTTCCCTTCGTGACACTGAAAACATATTTAGAAGGATTTAACGAAATGTCGAATTTTTTGCATCTTATGAGAACCTTTCTAAGATGACCAAAATGATCCAATCGATTCTTTGAGTAAACGGTCAAATCATTAAGATAAACTTGAATAATCTTATCGATCATATCGTCAAAATCTATTTGCATAGATATTTGGAAAGTGGGACCTGCATTAGACAAGCCAAAAGGCATGCGTTCATTAGCAAATGTGCCCTAGCATGTAGTAAAGGTGGTTTTATATCTATCAGTCCTTTTTACCTTGATTTGATTATATCCAGAAAAACCATCAAGTAAGGACATCATTTGTGACCCTGCAACCTATTGCAAAATCATTTCCATATTAGGGAGAGGAAAATGATCTTTAACACTTTCTCTATTCAATGCACGAAAATCAACGCATAATCAAATTTGACTAGTTGTCTTCCTAATAGGAACTAAATTTGAAACCCACTCCGAATATTTAACTAGAAAGATTATACCAGCCTTTAAATGTTTTTTCAACTCCTTTCTAATAGTAGCTTCAAGCGCAAGGTTAATAGGTCTTTGTTTTTTCCTAACTGGTTTTATCCCTTCCTTGATAGAAATGGCATGTTGTATGAGAGTAGGATCAAAACCATGAAGATCCTTGTATGACGACGAAAATAAAATCTTTAAATTCACGAAGTAGCTTAGTGAATTTATCTGTTTCTTCATCAAAACATTGGGCACCTAACTTAATGGTCTTAGGAGAATCAAGTGTTCCAATGTTCAAAGAAATGGTATCACCAACTTTCCTTTTTTACTTCTCTTCTTTATGCATTTCTTTGTTTCCTACATCACTCGACGAAAATGAGATTTCGAGAGGAGTCAAGCCTTTCAAAAATTTGTCATCTTCCATAGATATGATTTCCTTGGGCTTAAATGGTTCATTTTGTATAAAAGCGCAGATGCCTTCATTACTAGGGAAAACCTGCCATGTGTTAACACATAAGATTGTATGGGTCAAAAAATTCACCTTGGGTTTTTTTTTAGTCATAAGGTTTATAGAACACAGGTTTTGAGTCTTTAGGTTGTAATCATAAAGTTAGATTTGGTTTCAAAATGAATAAGGTTACATCTAGCCTTGGTCTAAAGTTTGAGCTATGTGATTGTTTTTATGACAAGGATCATGTCAATGAGGATTTATGGTTTTCAGAGCCTATAATTTAACCTTTTCTCTAGGGATTATGCCATACCATCAACTAACATCCTCCTCGAAGTGTGTGAGCTATGTTTGATAGGCGCTGCAAACTGGCGCTGCGAACTGGTTAAAGACGAGAGTTGGAGGTTCGACTACTTGTAGACACCCTCGAGAAATTTAAAAGATACCAAAATCAAACTCAAGACCATCAGATAATCCATGAGGGTTTTCATCCTGTTTGAAGGTCTAGAAAGTGGTTTTGGATTCTTTTTCCTTTTGGCGCTGCGAACTGGCAGACAAGGGCACTGCGAACTCATTTCCTGTAGCAACTACTTCTAAATATTTGATCATAAATCCAAAATGGTGATGTGGGATTTTCTGAATTTTTTTGTGGAGGTGAATGATAGTGTCATTGAATTGTTGACCAAATTTCATCCTGACCCAGTTTGGCATTCAAGAGATATAATCAAAACACCAGTGCGCTGCAAACTAGCGTTGCAAACTCTTTGTTTTGCATAGTTGTTGGATATTCTCCTTGTTTGGAGGTTTCCACTTGTCAAGGAAGGTTACAATGGTCTCCTAGGAGTTAGTGGGACATGAGGGACATGTGTTTTATCTCCATATCAATCAGGATTACCTGTTTCAAAAGGCATTTATTATCATAGACAAAATCCCCAAAAAATAGGAATTTGTTAGGCTTTTGTTGGAATCTTTTGTAACAAGACTCCTAAATGGAGGAGGATCCTATGTAACTCCTTGGTTTCAACCTACTTAGGGTAGATATATATTATTCACTATAAATGAAAGGGTTTTTAATAAGAAAAGGGTTCATTCCATGACCCAAGAGAGGCTTGAGAGAGTTGGAGCAATGCAGTTTCCCCGTGTGTGCTCATTGTAAGCATGAGGGCTTGTTTTATAAATATTTTTTCCATTGAAGACTTGTGAGATTTTTCATATCAGATTGTTATTTCTTTGTTGTTCATATATATTTTCATCTTGCTTGAATATGATTACTATTAATGTAGGTTTGATTAGCAATATTATGTATGATATTTCTATGGTAAAGGATTTGCTGCAGAAGTTTATATCATGCTATATTTAAGCATTCACATTCGTTGTTGGAAATGATTTCCAATCAGTGAACGTACAGACCAGTGGATGTTATCAGTGGAGAAGGGTGTGAGGCTGATTTGTTCACTTATATGTTGACCCTTCTTTCTTTCTTTCTTTCTTTCATCATCATACAAGCTATTTATTTGATAGGCATCTTGATTTCCTTCAATCGACATAATGTTTATGACTCCATTTCCCAATGGTGTAGCCTACTGATATGCATTTTTCTTCCCTCTCCCTTTTTTCTTAATCTTGTTGATCTACCTACTCAAACCAATTTAATCCATTTATATTCTGATAGGTACTGGGCTTGCACTTACGACAGTCTAAGTGTGACTCTTAGTGCTAACACCACGATTCTATGCTATCAGGGATGTGAGGACGATATAAAGATTGAAACGTACAATCATGTATTTGAGGTAAAAGATGATGAGTAGGGGATGCCACAAATACATCTAACCTATCAACCATTGATTTAAGTTCCCTTTTAACATGAGTGATGTTAAATGATAACAGGTTTGACATAAGCATCCAAACACTTTGGGTATAACGTTTATAGGTTAAAATATCTCACGTACAAGATTCACAACAAGTTCAGAATCACCAAAAACTTTAAGGTGGCCACAACCAAGGTTATAAGAATTTTCTATGCCTAACAATAAGGCTTCAAACTCGGTGACATTTTCCGTGAAAGAAAATTCTAACCTATAAGATAAATTATGAATTTTACCTATAGGAGAGTATAAAATAATGCCAATGCCATTACCTTTGTTTGAGCATGACCCATCAAAATGTATGTGCTACATGCCATATTCAAAATCAAATGGTCGAAGAATAGTGTCACCCTCATCATCAAAGATAGAGTACACTCCTAAGTCTTCCTCAAGATAGTTTACATTGGGTTGAGGAATACTCTCTATATATAGTGAAATCCTTCCTTCCCTTAGGACTATGATATTATTTCTGTTCCTAGGGACGGGAAAGTGTGTTCCATCAAGTGAAAGGTATCCACATGTTAAGTCTTTCCAGTCTCTTCCTAAGATAATTGAATAATTACTTACTGGCATGTCAATTACTTGGATGTTGAGGGTTGTTCTTATTTCAGGATGCACACACAAAACTAAAGTGAAATCCTTGATTTCACCTATAGTTGACTGCTGCAGACTGTTATAGGAGAGTATGTTTCTATAATTTTCATTAGTACATGATAATCCCAACTCTTCCATGATGATATTTGACATTGTGCTCGGACCAGACCCGCCATCAATTAGGAAACATTGAGCTATTTTACCCATAATTTTTACAGAAATATAAAAAGGAGGTTTTTTTTATAGGGTGTCTAAAATTATTTACACCTATCTTATTTACAGTGGAATCCTCTTCTTTTGTCTCTTCAAAAAGATTGGCTATGGTGGATGCCTTTCTTTCCATAAAAATTTTGAGATGATTTTTTTGTTTAGGGATGACAACCATGTCCAAAAGAGTAGCATCGGCCTTGATATTAACCAATTGGTTAAGGATGTTAGTGGATTGATATTAGCATCTTCTTTGAACTGGAAAAGCCCATACTTTTTTATCACTTTAGTAGGATTGGTAGTGGATTGAACGAGGGTTTGATGACTATATATACTACCAATTACTGACGAAGTGGAAGGCTGGGACAAGGAGGCACCTCCGGTTCCACTACCACTACCTACATATGTAATGTTGAAAGTAATAGGTATAGGTGATGAGGGTGAACTAGCAGAGTTAAAAAAAGTTCTCCTTAAAGCACTTTCTTTGGTTGACAGAACTATTTTCCTCCTTCCTATTTTAGAAATAGGAGTAACTTCAGGGGACAATCCTCTTCGAGAGAGAGATGCGAGGATTCGAGGAAATGACAAGAAAACCAAGGTTTTTAGGAAAAGAGAGGTTACTGTTGATTTCTAGGTTTCCTTTTCTTGTCTTCCCAATGTTTATGGATACTTATATCTCTTTCAAATGCTTCCCAAGAGCGTTCAAGCTCATCCCGATTATTATCAGTTTCTAAAATAATATTGAATAAGGTCAAAGAGATGCTAGTTTGGTCCTTCAGACTATTTTCAATATTAGGTTGTCTTGTGGTTGGTACTGTCATGAAAAAAAATCAGTCACAAAGAACTTAAATAAAATGGAAAGATTCAAAGATAATCATGCATACAATCAACCAGAGAGATATGGAAGATCTCCTCAGTATGGTCACGAGATAAATGTTGAGGAAAAGGTATGAAATACCTTACTCAAGCATTTTCATATCTTGCTAGGCTAAAGAAAGATAATTGGGAGTGTCACCTAGGGTTTATAGCCTTATAGAAAAAAAAAACAATCACTTGATCCACTGATAACTTGTACAAGGAACCAAGGCTAGTTTTATTTGTCATTTAATGTGACATAATAAAAAAAGAATCAACTTTAATAAAAGTTACACATATGCATGTACAAGAATCTATGAGTGTGTACATGAGAAACAAAAGTAATTCAAATCAGATTGACACAATACAAGTGTGAAAAAAAAATCATAAATCCGATTCCTTTATATTGATTTCATTCTAAGATACAAGACTTTATTACCTTACAAACCCCTACGAGGGTAGATGCCAAATTCAAATCTAGAAGCCTCCGATGGGAACCATACAAAAAGACTCCGACAACAAAAGAAAACTGAAGCTAGAAATCTGGATCAAGTTGCCAAAATTACTATCATTTGACTCTTTGAAACAAGCTGTTGAATAATATGATTGAGTTTTGAATCTTGCTGCCTTCAATAAGACCCTTATGATAGAACTTCCTTCTATTCCCCTTCCTTGTCTCTTCATTAGATTGAGCTTTTATCCTTCTTCAATAAGTTAAGGTAGTTGAATTACCTTTCTTTAGTTAAGCCAAGTAAGCTTAACTAATTAGTTAAGACACGTAAATAACAATAAATATAATTAAGGGTCTAAATAATAGCTAAATAGGTGGGACCCCTTGTGACTCCCATTAATTCATTTTGTAATTATCTGACAGAACAATTTTGCAAATAATTTAATTCAAAAAAATCTCCTTGTAAATCTTGTTTCATATATATATGCTCAAATTATAAATATCAGTAGAGTATGATATAATCAAATCCTCAAAATTGCATCATATCCAAACGGCCCAAAAAAATGCTCAAAATATATGTTGTTGTCCCCAATAGTAAAAAATAGAAGTGTTGTCTAAAACAATAAAAAAATAGAAGTGTTGTTCTCAAAATAAACTAATAACATACTCAATAGCCTAAAAGCCATATTTACTATGAGAGGCATTTTTCCTCTTCTCACTGTTGTTCTCTTT
>SNQJ01S0255796.1:903-12545 GCA_010110895.2 Picea sitchensis | reverse complement strand
AATGGTTTAAGTATAAGTTGAAAAATGTTTTAAATTGTACTTGATACTGATTCACCCCCCTCTCGGTATCAACAATAGGAAACCCCTTGGATTTCGAACTTAGCTCGGGGGTGAACTTGGGGGGGATTTCCCCAAGTTCCAGGTTTTACTTCCTTATTATAAAAATATTGATCTGATTATTTACTTTATGTTATTGTGTGTTATGAAGTATTTTAAAGCATGAATAAATTGTCACAATGTTAGTTGTAAGTGTTTTCTATGAGAAGATAGATGCATATCATAGTTTCATGCAGGAAGACTATTGAAAGATAAACAATAGTTATTCCGATCCTAGAATCATGAATAAAATCATATTTCCAATATAAAATCAATAAAACTCATAGGGTAAAACCTAGTTACTAAAACAAAATTTGTATTCGAAGGGAATTCATTACGGAACTAAACAGAGTTTAACAAGATACACTGTGTATATTTAAAAAGGGAATCATTACAAATTAATCTGAGTTTAACAATATACGAGTAATACACTGTGTATATTCAAAAGGGAATCATTACAAATTTAACTAGAGTTTAAAGTAATGGTTGTGTATATTCAAAAGGGAATCATTACAATTTAAACATAGTTTAACAAAATGCAAGTAACGACTGTGTATGTCCAAAAAGATAAACAATGTTAAGCAAACTGAGTTTAACATAGATATAAATAACGATTGTGTATATCCAAGAAGGAATCATAAACAAAGTACATAAAATTACAAAACTGTCAAATGTGTAGACAACAATCCTAAGCCACAGGACTTTCAGGAATAATTACATACAAAATTATTCGGTCGACTAGTTCAACATAATGCATAAGCAGAGCAACCACATTTTGTGATACTAGATTTGAAATCTAGTTAAGTAATGGAACCCAAATACCTTTCCAAGCAATGGTATTTCTGAGTCTCCATGGTAACCACCACCTTGGCACCTACATAATAGGTGCGAATAAATTAGAATGTTGCACAAGTTAGTTAGTCAAACAAAAGTTACATACGAAAACAAAGACAAACTTACCATGGATGTACAGAGTGCCTTTGTATCTCCTTTCGTCACCTTTGAACTGCATCCGAGTGTTTAGGGTTGTTGAATAGCTCATGGGTACCCCTCACAACAATAAACAAGGCCCATCACTAGTTTAATACCCAATAATAAGTTTAACAATGGGTGTAAATCATGATGTATGCACATAATGTAAACCAAAGAAAATGATGTGCTATGTGCAAACATCACACTGTGCAAATATTTTTAACAGAAGTCCTAACTAAGTCTAGGATGAATAAAATGATGCGAAAGGTCTTAATCATAGACCAGAAATGAGAGCAATAAAACAAATGAATTAAAAACCCTACACTAAATCGTGTTATGGTAAACTCGGACCAATGAGTTCATAAAATTACAGGGTTCAAACGATAAGTCCCCGAGGTTCAAGGAAAAACTCCTCGAACCATAGGCTAATCGGAAGCGAGACCTACCACGACCTAAAAACAATTTTTACAGTGATGAAATTATATATTAGATACATATAGAAACAAGAAGTTTGGTAAGGAAAATGATACAGAGATATACTAACCTAGCCGACAAAATAAGGTTTGAATCCGACTATAAAATAATATCCTAGATAAAATTGCTCAGGAATCATTACCAAGTAAAATAAGCTACATACACTAGTTACAGGAAGCAAGAATGAGTAAAGGAGGTTTTGTAAACTCTTACCAGTTAAAGGCACCAACCTTGAAGTCGATAGAAAGACCAACCACAAGCCATGTAAGTTACGAATGCCCCGGGTTCTTGCCAAATAATTCCACAGTGAATGTAAATGAGATTGGGACAATCAGACCTTCAACACTGTAACTTGGAAATGTCAAACCTCTCGAAAAACCTCTCAGGACGAATACAAAACTGAGAAAATGAAGTGAAAAGCATGAAATGAGCCAATTTTGGGAGAGGTTAGGAAGGATAAAGGATCCGACAAGAAAACCCTAATGCTTGTAGGCATAATAAAACAACACATATACAATTCTTAGGACAGTTTCCAATTAAACCTCCTAGAAATGGTAACACCACAACTACCGCATGCAGTATCGTTGCATGGTAAATGTTCCATAGGACACATCGATTAACGAAGAAAAGTTGGCAAGGTTTTTAATTAAGCAATTGTACAATAAGACGAGTTAAACCCTCATAAAACCCCCTAATAAATTCCTTAAGTATGAGTCGTCTTATCGCATGACAAGTGTTATACGTTTGGATGATATACCTTGAAACTCGTTTTAAATACATTGATTGATATACAATGGAATCCACATATTATATGAAACCCGTTATATATATGTGCTACCTTAACACAATACAAAACCTTATACACTATATTGGATGAAACGATTTAAGGGGCATAATAACCATACTACAATATCGAGTAGTGAACATATAGCCCTAGGGGGGGGCTATAACAAACAATCAAACCATCATGAAACCCTTGTACATGGTGTTGATCATGACCTCAATAGAAACGAACATATATATTATGAAACTTAGTAACAACAAATATATATAGGTTATCGAGTACCTAGTTTTAGTGGAATAAGACTTAGGATAAGTTTTATAAATACGACATATATGGAAGAAGTATATTGTTGAATATAGAGTTGTTCCACTATTATAATATAAGATTATATGACAAGCTATGAGAAATTATAAAGGACTTCATGTGTAAGTATTTATTCTCTATGGGTTTCTCGTTATAACAAAATGATGAAAGAATAATGAGACTATCGCATGATAAGGGAAACAAAGAAAGACATAAGGTAGGAATAAAATAAGTTAATAGACTTTTATGCGACAATCATGATGAAGATAAACCACTAGAGTATATTATGGTTGAATATATGTATAATCTTTTTTTTATGGAATTTGAGGTGTGTGACAAATTTCCTATCCTCCCAATGCAATTCTAGCCAGTCATATAGTGTGTCTTTTCCCCTTTAGAGGGTTTCATCTATCACTAAATTGAGCAATTATATAACCCTATATCTCAACATCGAGTTTCCATTAAGCTGAACTTGTCAAAGAACAATAAATAATTCATTTGTATCCAAGTATGGGATAAGGTTATTCAACAACTGATTTTCCACATTAATATTCCTAATACTTGTTTCCAATCTCAAAGCTATGATAACCATATTCATGACTGTCTACTCATGTCATGGGACAATTATTAATCAACCCAACCTATGTAAAATCCCACAACTACTAAAGTCCCATAGTTAATGACTATAAATGAAGAATGTTAGACCTGGGTGGTAAGGAAAGACAAGAATAATAGGGAAATGAAGGTACCAACTTAGAAATCCCTTACTTATAAGTCCCCAATCATGAATGGACATAGTAAGTTCCCAACTACATTATTCACTTAGGCTTCCACTGGCTCAACCCAACATAGGAGTGGTATATGATGACCTCAATCTCCACCACCTTTCCTCGATACTCAAGAGTAGGAAACTATCGTTGATGTCGATGGACAACTTAAATGGTTGTGATAAATTACTCTTGGTGATTGGGTGAACTGTGCCCTAACTTTTTCATAAAACCCCTTTAACCTTTTCTAAGACACCAAAGATAATGAGGCAAAGATGCATGATGTTGTTGGTTTGTAATAAAATGAATCTCATGGAATGTTTGGGGATTAATGACCCTAGGAGAAAACATATTGTCTGCTAGCTCTATGTTCGATTGTCATGATTGATTTTCTCTACTTACAAGAAGTCTAAATCATAGGATTTTCGTTACGTATGATGTTGGTGGTCACTTGGTAGGGTGCCAAACTTTTTTATTCTACTCATGTTGAAGGAAAGGGAGGAGTTTATGTGATAGTATACCCTCAATTTGATAACGCTATAGTGGACTACGGAATTAACCCTTAGCACATAGTACTCTAGGTGTTTCTTAATCATTAGTTGGGCCTAGAAAACATTTGTGCCTCTAATGCTTCGGGGAAACATGCATCATTTTAGAATTGGCTATCTGATGAGCTTCTTAATTCCCCTAGGCTCATTTGTGGGGATTTCAACATGGTTGAATGCCAAGAAGAAAAATAAGGGACACTACCTATTCTCCTATCAATCAAAAATGTTTGGTTTACTTTGAAGGCCCTCTATGAGCTTTATAAGGCTAACCAAAAATGTAGAAAGGATTCCAATGAAATATGTTTCACTTGAAAAAAAAAAGGTACATGAAAAGACCTATTAATAGCTTAACATACCTCTTATGTAAAAACATAACAATTTTAGTTCAATTCTAATGGTGGTCGACCTATTCATGTTGAAGACTCATTAACTTTGTAAGATCACCAACCGATATCGTTCTGAAACTCCTAAGAAGCTCAGAAGATGTGTTTGGAATGAAAACAATATATCTTGAATGCTTGTCCTTTAGTTCGTGGTTAAATTAGTTAAACTCCACAACTTAGTTGTGCTAAGCCAAAGTAAAACCAAGCAAATGATAATAATAGAAAATCACAATAAAGATTTGATTGTGATAAACAAAAATCTCCCAATGAAAGTTTATATGAATCTTACAAGAAAGAGTGAAGAAGAAAATTCCAATAATAAATGATTATCAACATGTCTTAGATAGTGTGATTGTCGACGCATAGAGCATAATAACAATAAACACAATGCATAATAACAATAAATTGTAAAACAATTTCAAAACAAATAACATAATCAATCAGAACACAAAATCATTTAAATGTATTTTTTTTATTCTTCTTGAGATTTACATCTCACTTTACACACAAAATCCTCGAAAAGTTATTTTCCACATAATATATGCGTGAATTTTAGACAAATAATTTCTTAAAATAATACATAAAAGTTATTTTATGTTATAATATTATCCTTGAAAAAAAAAAATTAAAATGATTTTTAATATGCTCTTGAGTGTGTTACCTATTGTTATAAAATATTTCAAGAACAATAGAGTATGAATGTCGAAACAAATCTCAATGATGAGATATGTTTAATATTAAAAATTATAATTAGCATTGACATAATGAATGACAATTACCAAACTCACGAATTATAACATCAAAATTATAACACTATTAAATATAAAGTCAAAATTATAACAATATTAAATATAAAGTGAAATAAATATTGTATTAATAAAATAATATTAATATAGTTTTTTAAATAATAATAAGTAAATTGTTTTAAAAAAAGTTGTGGCTAAGTTTGTCGACATTGTTATATAAGCAAAAGTATAGAAGGCTACAACTTGAGTTCAAAATTTCCAAGTTTAAACTCCCAAAAAAACCCTCTAAATGGTCTATCCAAGTTTGAGATGGCAAGTATATTGCTAAACACATTAATTTAGTAGTAATAAAGCTTACAATACATGTAAAATAGAAAAAAAATACTAAAACATTGGCTTGTAAATGGTGCCCTATTGCACTTAGATCTCCTCAACTCGGTTGTTCTTGTTCTTTTACATGCTTAGTTGATTTGTGAGATGGATTACTACTGTTGTTGCCTCCAAAGACCTTTCTTTTTTGATAGCTCAAGCATTGAATATGGTTGCTCCATCGTGAAAAGCAATAGATGAGAAGGAAATTGGAGGATTACCCTCTCGGGGAAGGTGTAAGAACCCAAGTATACTATCAACCAAAGAAGTGACCATATCTTCTTTTCCAATGTCAAATACCTAGTCTCTTGAACTTGCATACAAGTACTTGTACTTTTCTCCATGTCTCATAGGGCTTAAAGATAACTTGTAGTCTTAACCACATTTTAGTCCTACTCCTATGCCTCAATCAACAAATTTTTCTTCCATGTTTCATGTCATTTGCTCCATTGGAGAATAACCTTTTTCACCTCTTATTGTACCTCTGTACTTCTCATTTCACATTGTCACATCTGTATTTTTACTTCTTCCATATCACACATCACACATTTGTCATTTCTACACTATGCCATTGAGACCACCATCACAGATAATGTCCAATATAGAGGGTGGCACCACATGTCCCACAAACCTTTCCATTGATTAATTGTTCTCACTCCACCCTGAACACTACAAACTATCGAAGATGAAACAAAGAGGAGAAACCGAGAGTGAGGGAAAAAATCACACATCATGATAATAATCCCATGCAACAACCAGACTCTTGTGCCACCTTCCACATATGTTGAACCACCATTGAAAAAGAGCATTGGAGTGGGGGCAGGGGGGAGCCATAAATTCCCATCCTCTTGGATATGTAGGTTAATCCACTTGGACTCCATCGACATTTCTAATTCAATGCACAATAATATCAAGGAAGGGGTGTATTAGATGGTTCCCTGCCTTTTGTTCAAAGAAATCCTCCCCCCAACTATGCACCCAAATTTACAAGATGATATGCCTCAACAATATAAGCCTGCAAAAATTGATAAAAGGAGATGGCCTCTAACTTCTTTTTCAATTCCAAAATTCTCTAGATTAATAAATTAAGACTAGGATTTAAAGGGGTGGAAATTTTAAGAAGGAATTAGATGATAATAGAGGAATCATTGACCTCTATTGCTTACTTAATCCTGCATGCTTTCATCATTTGTAGACCTTTGCACACCATCAAAGCCTCTACATAATTATTTGTTGTGTTACCTAAACCCAAAACAAAATTGTTTTCTACATTTCCTCTAGTATCAATGAGATTTTCCCACACATATGTCACCCCAAAATATTAATATAGATTAATTTTGTATCAGTTAAATAATTATATTAACAATGCTTAGTTGGGTTTCACACTTAAGGTTCAATTTGTAATTATTGAATGAGTGTAAAACTTGCCTAGTATCATATATAACTTTTTGGAATAGTACTTTGTGTGTGTGTACATTGACTTGCAAGAGAGGGCATAGAATGTGTGATACATGCTTGGGTTTATAGGTGATAAGGTTGCTCATAAGAGTAGTGAGTGTGGAGTTGGGATATGTATGAGGATGAACTTGTTTCTTTTTATCCCCAATTGTAACCTTATTCTAACTTGATTTACATTGGTTGATTAAGTGTTTTTCTATATAGAGTGTGGAGAGAAACCATATATGTCATATTTTGATTTTTATTTCATATTATCATTTTTTATAGGTGAAGAATGGAAGGGTGACACTTTCCTTTAGGGTACCCTAGGAATTAAGGTGCCCTATATATGGTTGTAGGCTCTTTCTCCTTGTGGGATATTCCTCTTCAACACCAAATTTCCATAACTCTAGTTACAATATAGTAATCCTAGCTTACATTATGAACAAAGAAATTTATCCATGCTCCATTCATACTCGTTCTACTCTATAGATTGCAAGTTTACTTTTTATTTCTTTGGCATCATATTTAATAAGAAAATGTAGAATTAATTTGTTAGAAGTTGGTTTTATTCAACTCACAACTACAATAGCAACATCCTTATCTTCTAGATAATTCAAAGAGGTTGTAGTGCAAGAATATCCAAGGGTAGATTTATAGTGGAGAAGTTGATCTCAACTTCTATTATTGATGTTAATGATGACATTTTTTCTCACATCGAATTCTACCAAGATCATGGTTTGGATTGTATATTTTATGGACAACGACCCTAAATCTTAGATCTTTATGAATGAATGTCTCTAGCTTGGAAGCCACTCTTAAAAGATGAAGCTTAGCTCTATCCTTACACTTGAAGTTATTTTATTGCAGAATTTGACTTAGCAAATGATAGAGATCACATTCTCCATTCCAGCCCTAGGTTCATGGCCATGAAAATTTATGCATGAAACCCTAGTTCCCCTCTTTCGATCCCTCCACAAAAGTGCTCTCTTAGTTTATGTATGGGTTAGTCACCCTATTTTTCCTATCAAGTCTTGGGGGTCATGCTCTTTAGAAACCATAAAAACAAATGGATTTTTCACTTATCTTATCAATAAACTAGTGAAAGGATTCTTACTACCTTTACAAGGTTATACATTGAGATAAATCTTGTTAGAGGTATTCCTAAATAAAACTAGCTAAAGGTGGGTGATATCACATGGAAGAAAAAAATAAATTATAAATAGTTAATGGCCTTTAGATGCAAATCATTTTTTATCCACATGAACATAGTGACATCTTTCTTGAAGCATAACAAGAATCCATCTCTTTACTCCTAAAAACTACTAAAGGAAAGATCAAGGAAGAAGTCATGTAAATCCACTTAGTGGTAGGAATATAAGGATCACCACCATATGATTAACATCACTAACCCTATCAAGGAACCATCACATGAAAATGGGGAATGTAATACCCCCAGGCTGAACCCCAATTGTAAATGTACAAATGCTTTATAGCCTCGTGAGCCAAGATGTTTTGGGCTAGAGTACCTTGTATATGTTTTGAGTCCAAAGTTCCTTTGTGATTTAGGCCAAGGAGCCTATGATTTGAACGGACAGGGAGCCTAACAAATTTGATATGTAATCACACTTGATTATATTAATAAAATACATCAATGTTGTAGACCAAGTCAGACGAAAGAGTACGAGGGGATAAGACTCCACGAGACAGAAATGGGGCTAAGGGATTAAGGAAGAGGGGATAAGTCAAGGGGGATTAAGCCAAGGAATACAATAATATTATTCCTATGTAATGTGATATAATTTTATCTTAAGTTCCTAAAGGTTGGGAACGAATCACCAAGTGGAGTCAAAGGAAGTTCCTAGAGTGACAAGTGTCAAGATAGGAACATGCAAATATAATGTTGAGAATTAGTGTAATTCCATCATTCACTCAATCATTCAAATGCATAATTTGTACCTTGGATGGAGAGTGTAAGGGGAACGTAATTTTTACCTAGTAAATCCTTGGCAGTTTGGGATGAAGAAGAAGGTTGTCAGGCCTGTAGAGCATTCTCTTTGGGTGAGAGAATTGTTGGGAACAGGTTTCCCTGTGTGTTGGGCTAGTGGGTGTTGAACTCCTTGAGAAACCTTGTGTTCTAGGTTCCATAGAGCTTTGATACTTTCTGATCGGCCTATTTTTGAAGCCCTAGAAGGTAAGTGGGACAACTGAAGGACTATTGAGTAGAGAAGGGGTACACTTCCTGGGGTGGGATGCACTTTTGGGAATGAGAGGTTGTGAGTTGGGAACTGTTGTTGGGGTTGGCATTTGGGCCTATATTTTATGATGTTGTCTGTCATACCTTAGTTTGTCTTAGGTAACCTTCTCTATGGTGGAGTCATAGCCCTAACTCGGGGGTGACCTGCTATTGAGAGTGCATGGACAACATAGTATACGATTGGGAGGAATGTCTGAGGTCTGCATCCAATCAATGATTTGATTTAAGATAAGTGTCTTAATGTGTTTTTGATGTTTACTATGTGATTAATTATGTTAAATATGTTATGGTATAATTTATATATATTTATGCATGTACAATTATATATTGTTGGGAATGCATAATTGTGTTCATATGCAAAGCATTTTGCTAATAAATTGTATTAGAGAAAAAAATAATTGTGTGGCATGGCCTAGCTTGGATGGCTGGGGATGTTATATTGTGGTATCAGAGCTATAGGTTCAACACCAATCCTGCATGGGCTGCAGACAACACGCAGATGTTGGAATTGCAGTTGAAAAAGTTTAGAAAATGTCTGCAAAGTGTTCGACAATATTTCCTAAGCAATCGTTTGGGAAATTTCCTAGGAAATTTGAGGAAATGGAGCTCAAGGGTTAAAATCCCCAATTTTTACTTCAATTTGAGTGTTTTTGGGCCTCTAATTGGTCGAATTTTGGACATTACAGTGAAACTAGAGAGAAATTAGGTGATATTGGGCAAAAGCCCCAATTTGTGAAGTGGAATTCATTGAGAAATTGACACATACGTGTCGAATTTTGGGTGCAATAGTCAAATTGACATGCAGAGGGTTGAAATTGGCCATAGGAAGCTTAATTTCATAGCTTTCATGGCATCTTGTGGGGACAATTTGAAAATTATGCACTTTGAGAAATTTGGGAAATTTTAGAATTTTGGAAAATTTGGGGTAATTTTCTGTACTTGATGCCAGCATTGATGTGGAGGCCACGTGGCAGTGGTGACGTGGAATACCACAATGGCACAACGGTAGTTCCACGGTGGCAGGTGCACGATGGTGGCTGGTGGCAAGTCCGGTGGTGAGGTGGTAGACCAATGTAGTGGGGTGACGAACCGTGGTATCGACCGAAACTGTTGGTGGTATCACATGCCAGAAGAGTGGTTTTGGAACATTTCATGATGATGCGAAACCAATAAAAAGGTGCCATGTATCATAGGGTGATAAGTGGTATCACATCATGAGGTTTCGCTAAACTCCCGACAACTTCACCATGCAAAATGAACCACAACCATAGATCTGTCGATCATCTTCACCGTTGGATCAGGGAGCATGTGAGTTGTCGCGGCCAAAGAAAGGGTGCTATCTGACAGGTCACAGTGGCAAGTTCTACAGTGCCAGGTGGTGGTTTTGGGGCTAACGTGGGTTCCACATTAGATGTGGTGGTATCGAGAGATACCATAAGCGATATCTCATGGTAGCAAGGTGGTTTTCCAGAAGGATTTTGGCGATGCGAAAGCCAATGGGAGGACACCACGTATCATGGGAGAAAACATTATCGCATCGCGGAGGGCTCTTAACCCTTGCACAAGTTGACGATGTGAAATCGTCGAGAGCCTCTGCTCATGCCCCAATCTTCATCGTTAGATCTGGGGTGGGGACAATTTGTTCACGCATCAAGGGATAAGGGTGTGGGATGGGACCTGCCCATCCTCGTAGCCTATGTGGAGGCACTATTTGGATGTTTGATAGGTAATATGGGACCCATCGGTGGCATGGCTGAGTGTAGTGGTGCCATGTGGCAACCAATATAGATGGGTCCACAAGAAATTAAAATAAAATTACTTTGTTATGTATAAAGTGAGATAAAGGTAAAGATTATGAAAGAGGAAGGTGAGGGATAACAAGGCAGGGATAGATGGGCCAAAAGGATGACATGGCATCACCTCAAGGTTCAAGGTAGATCCAGGATGCCATATCAATTTCCAAGTCAACAAAAAATAGTAAACTTTCTCAGAAATTTAGTGTTTTGTTGGTCATAATATTCTAGGGAATTTTTGAGGGCCTAAACAATGTTTTTAGGAGTTCTGATTTTTGAGACTCTAAGTGTTATAGGCACCACATAAGTCTCAGTGGTTTAAATAACAAGTAGATCTTTCTAATGAGCTATTTTGATCACAAAGCATAGCTTGTATGAGGAAGTTATAGGATAAATAATGCAAGGTAAATGTTTTGTACCCATTGATTTCCAAAGGGCATAACTCCCTGCTCAGAAGTTAGTTTGAGGCACAGGAAAATTCCATGGAAATCCCATGAATCGTAAAATAAAACCATAGAATTATTTTGGGAATTTGGGTACCTAAAAGTGTATAGGACGAGGGAGAAGACGCATGTATCATTTGGTACCAAAACTGAGTAAATGGGTAATGTTCAAATGACTATAACTTACTGCTCAAAACTTAGAATGGAACAAGGATATAATCATTGGAAAGGTATTGAATATATATATATATATATATATATATATATATA
>SNQJ01S0255795.1:1371-12561 GCA_010110895.2 Picea sitchensis | reverse complement strand
GAAGTTAAAGAAAATAAATTTGTTAGCAAATGGAGATCTCAAAAATTAAAACATCACGTTAGAAACATCCTACTTTCCAATCCATCCTACTTTCTGATCCTCGAGATCGCACGAAGCATGGAGGAGAGCGTACTTATTCAAACCTAGAACTAACATGTTGTATTCCTTTGAACCTACCTACTCTACTCTAATTGGAATTTAGAAATTAATTATGTGTAGTCAAATATCCAATGTAACCATACACGTAACAATAATAAGAATATATTCACTGTCAATTTCTCCAAATGAAATCTAGAACATACGAAAATAAGAACATTTAGTTGTTGTAACTATGAATTAACTAAAAAACAAAAACTTTGATCTAACATGATGCTTACTTGGAACCATTGTTCAATAAGGCTTTCATAGGCATCATTTCCCTCCTTCAGATCATGCTATAACTCCTCTTCATCTTCCTCGATCTCCTACTCTAATAATTCTTCTTTGTTAGATGTGCATGATTCTTGGAATGTTGATTCTTAATTTTTCTCTGGAGGAGTAATTAAGCTTTCGACAGCTATCAAGATCTCATCTTCCATAGAAGAGGAGATCGTGACTTTTTCTAGAATTTGAGTGAGTTGTTCCAAGCTTAAACTCATTATTAAACCATCTTGTTAAAGAGATTCTTACAACACCCAAAACCAAAATCTAAATGAAAAACTTAAATAAAATCAATCTTGATGAAACATAAAACAATTATCTTCACAGTTGCGGAAATCAAACGGTCTTGCTAAAACAGTAAATCACACTTGCAGAAATTAAACACTCTTGCATAAATTGAAGTTCACACTTGCAAGAATTGAAATTCACACTTGCAGAAATTGAACAATCAAGGCTTTGGAGAAAACCCACTATAGTGGCCGTGCAGGTTCTTACCTCTCATCTTACTGTTTCTCCTCCCCAAAGCTGTGTAATTAAAAAAAACAACCTACCTACCTAGACCTCAATCCCCTTAGCACCTCCCCGACAATGTCGCCAAAATGTTGGTGGTAAATATTGTTGTTTAATAAATGCCCAATCATTTAATTGTCAACCCGAGGAATTCGTAAAATTAAGAAGCACATGCACAATATATGCAGGATTGAAGCTAATTTAACCTAATCTAATGTTGAAGCTACAACTAGAATTGAATTATTAATCTAATGCGAGAATCTGAAACACATGACTTGGAATTGAATTACTGAAACACACGACTGAAATGAAATTAACTTGGAAATGAAAATTTTCATCAAAGGAAAACAACATGTGAAGAGAAAAAAGACAACACATGTGAGCTCACACTAACAATAAAGCAATCTCAATTACATCAAAATGATCAAATGAAAAAATAATGAAATCATGAAACTAATCAAAGAAATAACTATGAACCAAATGACTAACTCCTATCATTGATTTCTAATCATTTTTCAATCTAAATCCAATCTCCTTCTAATCCCATCATGACTAATTACTTTCTCATCCTAATGACTACTACCTCATGAAGAGAGATCACTCTCTTTTATACATGAGAGCTTTGAAAAGAAGATAAGCATCTCATAATTAGAGATCCACTTTTCTCTCAACCAATTTCCCATTATTACAAAATATGATCCCTTCAAATCCTCACACATATCTCTCATAAATCTTGGATAAGATATGATATCCATTCCCCATGATCCTCTCCTTGAAATAGGCTTGAATAATTATCTCCTCATATCTTGAAATGGTGGAGGAAATATTCGAGAAGTCTTTTTAAATTAATCCTTCACATATTCCTACACATTACAAAGATCACATGTTTTTTAGATATATATGAAAACATGTTGATTTTCTAATATTTAATCATAAATTCTCTTTTAATACTAAAATGAATAAAGTGGAAAATAATAAGGTGAAACCCAGATGTATTTATGAAAACAGTATAATGAAAGGTTAAATGAGGTGATAAAATGTGAGGAATGGCGAAAGGAAAAGAGGATGAAAATGCGACATTTCTGAGACCCAACAATACCCCTATCTTCGCAACAACTCTTAAACCAATCTTGCAAAAAAGATGGCAAAGAAACTATGAACAATTTTACTAGAACATCTTCCCCTACCAATTCTATCTCACTTATATACTTCAAGAACTCTAGAATGTGAGTAATTGGGAGGCCACCAAATCTCGAAGAGTTTTTTAACCATTTTGTATCAAAATAATGTGGGTATCCTTTAAAGTTTTTGAAATTAACAGTTCGATACACTTGTTCTCGTGGCGCCATGATCCCATAACTTGGAAATATCACAAAATTGAGAGTAAGGTGGCACCTTGGAAAAGGCCAATGGAATCGCCAGATAATTTTCTTGAAACTTATCAAAGGGATGAGGGGATCACCCTCGGTGGAGTCACTAGGTAAGCTTTGCAAAATAAAGGATTTTGTGAAAAGTCTTAACAAAAAAGTGTTGTCTTGAGGAATATTGTCTCAGTGTTCCTCGACAACGATGCCAAACTGTTATCACACAATTTGTACTTTCCCAAAATCCAAAGGCAAGTGAAAAATAAATTGATGTAACATGAGGTTGTCCTATCACTATCACCTAAACAAGACACATCTTTCTCTTTAGGAGTAGTACCCTAGGGTGATGTCCCCGATGACCTGGGGTTTTGAGAAGGGTAAGGAAAGAGTATCAAAAAAGTCCCACCCCTATCATAGATCACTCTGATTAGAAAGTCCCAAAGGTTTTAATTATATGAAGCAAAGTGATATTTAAGTGTACTTGACCAAAACAAGACAACAAGAAAAATAGTATTTGCAAGTGTTATATGATGTTAGTGCTTTAGAAAACCATAGACTTTGATAAAAAACCACAAGTTGATATAAATGTTGAAGAAATAGAAGTATTTATAGAATCAATGTATATATAGAAACAACTTCACAAGTATGCCTCAATAAAGCTTCAATAACGACCAAAAATGATAACATAAACTTGGGAAAATGCTAGTATTTGTTAGAAGCAATGAAGGAAATGTAAAATCAGCTTTAAAACTTTCTTTTAAGATGATTTTTCTGTTGTTATAGATGGTTGTAGAAATATTTTGCAAAAACATAAAAGTAGTTAGTATAGGGTCATATAAATTTAGAAGTAGTTAGTATAGGTCTTAGAGTAGATGGTTTAAGAGTTATCCTAATCAATCAATCACTTGCAAGGTATAAACTAGTTCCTTTTAGGGTAAATGGAGTCAATATTGCAGCGCCAATTCTTAGAGGGAAACAAATGATAATGGGTGAGCTAAAGGAAGAGGGAGGATGGTTGAGATGTTAGTAACCTAAGGCCTCAATATCCAAAACCCTAGAAGGAAAAGATGCTAGGAAGTAGGTAACCCTAGGCCCTAGCGATTTCCTTCTTCTTTAGGTCAAGCTTGAAATAAAAGTATGAAAGCTTAATGAAGCAATAGTTCTAGAGTGCTACTAAGGTAGCGCTCTAGTATATCCTTCAAGGGAGGTGTCTTCTAGAAAAATCAAGTAGGTGAAGAGTTATTAAGAAAATGATAATAACATTTTCTTTTCTCCTCGGGTTTCACACTAGCAATTTCATAATCTTAAAAATGAACAAGTAAATACACCATAACCATTCAAAATAAAGAAGGATTGAAAATTTCTACTTACTTCATCAAGAATAATCTAGCCACAAACCCTAGTTGAAGACTTTCCACCATGAAAATGAAAAAATACACTAAGATAAGATTCCTCCAAGAGTTTTGCACCACTTAGTTCAGCCAATAAGCCTTAAAAGAGGCTGAATTTTAAACCTCACACTTGTGTGAATGAAAGATGATCTAAAAATATAAGAGATTTTTCCCTTATTTATACAATACAAATGACCTTTAATTACACTTTAGGTCAAAAAAATATGGCATGGCCAAAGTGACTCTAGTGGAACATCCTCCCTTTTTTCTGGTGCAAGCCTCCAATATCCCTCTGCCCCTAGCTGGGGTCTCATCATCCATCTGGTTGGATTTTATCCCTATGGAGGTTCGATCTAATCATATCCCCATATGTACCTTTCTATCTGGCATGGTCCTAAAGAAACAACAAGTACGCCCTCCATGGGCTCATAAGTCACAGGAATCATATAAATGTCGATCACATCTAATAATCAAGTTACCCAAAGATGTGCATCAAACCCCCTTTTCCCAGACAAGTGCTCAAAGATGTTATGCTTATTTAACAAGCTAGGTTTGGAGAGAGTCTCAAGATGTCCTATTGGGATGATTCTCCTTAGGTGTGGGGTATTTCCAGGCGAAGAAAAATTTTGGTCATGTAAATGCATGAGATGGCGTAGGGGATGTTTGGGCAAGGGGTGCAATGATAACAGGGAAATGTAGGTCTTACCTATGGGTGCCTCTGTAGAGGGTGAGTTGCACATTTTCATGGATGCAATTGTTTCCTAGCCCATTCAATGCCTTTTTACTCTTTGTCTTATTATTTTTTCTTTCAAGAGAATAGTTGGAGGACACTGCCTTGGCATGGTGACCAGTGGAGACAATGTTACCCACAAGCATTTCATGGAGATGAGAAGGTTGGTTTGTGATGAGACCCCCTTTCCCTTGGATATTCCACCAAGAGCCACTACCCCAGCGTGGTGACCAGATGAATAGTAGTGTCATACTGCTACATGCCCATGGACCTAATAGGATAGCTCATGATGAGACCCCCTATCCACCAACTAGGTCTTGAGTTTATTTTATTTCATGGGTCCCCCCTTTTTCTTGTTGAGAAGTCTTTTATTAATTTCTCAGGGATCCCTGGGCGAAGCATCTCAAGTTTTATCTTCTATTTTAACTTTTGTCAGCTACTTTTACCCTCTGTAACTTTATCCCCTTCTTCCCACAAGGCAAGGTACAACCCTTACTAGCTTGGAAAACCCAATTCCCAAACCAATGTAGGGGATGGATGAGAGGGAAAATGATGAAAAGTGATAAGTATGGAAGGAATGGATGATGAACTTTCATAGAAAAACCCAGTGGCAACTCATCCCTAAGGGAACCAACTTACTAGGGCACTCTATCATCCCCCCAGGTATGGATAAGTTAAAAGGCATAATTTCCAAGAAAATATCATGAAGCAAAAGAGAATTCAATGCACATATTCAAATGTTTTGAGAATTGGAGTGACACATACCATGATACCCAGACTCATTACCTCATGGAGCAAGACCCATTGCTACTTCAGAACCAGGCCGATGGGATGGATGTTGTTGTTGTTGATAGATGGGAGGCGCTGAAGAAAATATGGGCCCTCCAGGGTCAGGCTCAATTCAATATGGCTCTCAGTACTCCATGTCTAGGACTTGTGGGCCTCAAGACATAATCTCCTTAGTTATCCCTTGGATAGGGGATAACATATTACATTATTTGAAATACTCTTTTCTTGTCCATTTGATATTTTGCAAATATTTTTATTGTTTTTCATGGGCTTATTTGTTATGTATGTTAATGGATTATGCTTATTTATATGCTAACATCATATATCATTACCACATGCTTGTTTATCTTGGTTGTTGATGATAAGTTGCAGACATAAAGCTTTGGGTCGTGTGCTCAACAATGGTCTTCTTTGGATGTCCGGAAGAGGTAGGCTTCTAGCCTTCTCTTGTTAGGATTTCATTTATATAGCATATTTGAGATTAGAGTTTATTTCTGGGTGTCATTTTGTCTATTGTGGTTTTCCCCTAGACATAGAGAGATTTTCATCATAACAATACGCATTGGCAATGGAAATGGTATGCAAATTTCCTTTCCATTGTATGGTTTGCATTGGCAATGGTATTGTATGGTATCGTATTATATGGTATGGTATGCATTGGCATTGGCAATGGAAATGGAAATGGTATGGTATGGTATGCATTTCCTTGTCAATGCCTTGTATTGTATGCATTGGAAATGATATGGTATGGTATGGTATGGTATGATATGCATTTCCTTGCCATTGTGTTGCTTGGTATGGTATGGTATGCATTGCCTTGTCATTGCCTTGCATGGTATGGTATGGTATGGTATGCATTGCATTGTAATTTCCTTGTATGGTATGAATTGGCAATGGTATGGTAGGGTATGGTATTGTATGCATTGGCAATGGTGTGGTATGCATTGGCAATGAAAATGGTATGCATTGGAAATGGTATGCATTTCCTTTCCATGATATGGTATGCATTGGAAATGGAAATGGAAATGGAAATGATATGCATTGGAAATGGCAATGGTATGCATTTCCTTGGCATTACCTTGTAAGATATGCATTGGAAATGATATGGTATGGTATGGTATGGTATGCCTTGCCATGCCATGCATTTCCATGCCTTGGTATGGTATGGTATGGTATGCCTTGCCTTTCCTTGGTATAGTATGCCTTGCCTTGCCTTTCCTTGGTATGGTATGGTATGGTATGTCTTGCCATGCCTTGTCTTACCTTCACTTTCCATGTCTTGTCTTTCCATACCATGTCATTCCATCCCATGCCTTTCCATGCATTCACTTTCCATGCCTTTCCTTTTCCATGCCATTCCTTTCCATACCATGACATTCCTTTACATTCCATGCATTTCTATACCATTGCATAATTTTCCATGCCATGCCTTTCCATGCCATGTCATGCATTTCCATGCCATGCCATGTCTTTCCATGCCTTTCCTTTCCATGCCATGCCTTTCCATACCATGCCTTGCCATGCCATGCCTTCACTTGTGATTCCTTGCCTTCACTTGGCATGCCTTGCCTTGCATTCACTTGTCATTCCATGTCATGTCATGCCTTGACTAAATGAACAAGTTTAATACCTAAATGAACAAGTTCAATATGTAAATAATGCTTGTACTAAATGAATACATTTAACAAATAAAAATTACAATTAAAGGATCCATTAAGCATGTAATTCTATAACTTGTTATTCCATATTGCTTATATGAAAATACTCGCATGAGAATTCCAATGTTTTCGTCAATGAGGCATAATGCAATTTCTGAAGAGGAGGTCGATTTTCAAGAACACCATGTTGGACATTTTTGGGTAGTGTAGTCACATGGAATTTGGATAAATAGACTTGTGGGATCTTATGGAACTCTTTTATTCCACTCGGTTTGGATTTTATGCCCCCTGACCAAATTGTCCACATGTCCCTGAATGGCTTGAAGAGGCGAATTACAGTTCACGATAAAAATAAAAACGAGACTCGGTTGCATTGGATCTGGAGCATCAAATTTCAACTAGGGGGGAGGGCTCTATTTTCATTCCATCTAGAGAAAAACCATTTGTTGGAGTATCTTTTGCACTAGGGTTTTGGTCAATGAGGCATCGTACAATTTCTGAAGAGGAGGTCGATTTTCAAGAAAATTGTGTTGGGCATTTGTGGGTAGTGTAGTCGTGTTAAGCCCTAATATTGGCTCATTACCTCTTAGTTGGGGCATATTATATTAGTAATATTATTTAATTTATGTCGGCTTTAGGCCATTAGTTGTAATTATACCTCCTAGTCTCCTATATATACCAAGGAGACATTTTCATTTTGAATCATATTGTACTTGAACATTTAAGTGGGGTAAAAGGAGGTTGCCCCCTCGAAGAGGCTTATTATCTAAAATTATCTCTTTTTCAAAGTGTTGAGTATTTTTTTTTGAGGTTTTTATATGCTATATTGATATTTGGTTCTTAACATATGGTATCAGAGCTCAAGGTCTTCGGGTTTCGCTGATACATCTGAGACACCTTGTAATTTTCGCTATAACTTTTTTTCTACAATGTTTCAGAATAAACGGCTTGGAGGATATTTAGTAGACGGATCAAGGTACGTTGGGTTCAAATTTCATATCCTAAGGCCTTATACTTTCAAAGATACAACCTGTACAAGATAGGGTTCTGGAATCATCCTAAACTGAGTCATTGCAGAATTTTCGCTATAAAACTTTTTTTGTAACGTTTCAGACCCTGAACTTCAGAGACTATTCACATAAATTAGTAAGGTATTTTTGGTAAAAATTTCATCTTCTGGGTCATCTAAATTTGTATATACACCCTGTGTAAGATAGGGTATCTAACTAGTCCTATTGACTAGTCTCAAGAAGGTGTTCCAGGTAAAACAATCATAACTTCTTCCTAGAGTATCCAAATTGAGTGGTACTAGTTTCATTGGATCGTGGACAGTCTGTAGTATTTCTGGTACAAGTTTTATAATTTTATATCAATTATTTTGTGTGGGGCATGCTATACAAGTGAGATCTTAATGCAATCCCCCTACTTCAACAGGGTTCTGCGACCTCTCGGTCTCTGGATCGATCTTCTTTTGAGCTGAAATGGCCCTATGGTTCTCTGCTGGAACCCTTTGAATGAATCCATAGGTCCCTTATTGAAACCCGCATGTGCGTCTAAGCACTAAGCGCAAGCTTCACCCCCACGTGATCGTTGGCTATGACTACAGGCCTTGTCCAAAAGGCGCTCGTCGTGTTTCATGAGTTGGGACTCCCTATCTCACGACTCCTTCACTATTGAACTCCCGGTTGCCGAAATGTTGAAAAGGGCTTAACTCCACAGTTGGATCCTCCCTTAACGCTAGACCATGCGACCACTGCCCATGACCATGATCCACTTTTTGAAATTTCGTAATTCACGATTTCGCGATTCCAGCTACAAACGATTCTAGGTCCTTCAAACTCTTGGGTCCCAAAATGCTGAAAAGGGCTTAATGGGATTTGGGTCCTCCCTTAGCCTCCATCCATGTGACCACCACTCTGTTTCCACGTTCTTAACGCCAAATCACTACCAGCTTTCACGATTCGGGGAATCGCGATGCAAGCGTTCCCCTGTTCCCTGTCTTTTGAAATGTCGAAACTCGAAAAGGGCTTAACAGCTCCTTGGCTCCTCCCTTAAACCTTCTCCATGCAACCCGGTCCTGTGACCTGGTGCTATTCCTCCAAATGCTTTCGGGGTTTCGTGATTCGGGGAATCGTGATGCAAGCGCCCACTCCTTTGTCTTTCGAATCCCCAGTCCAAGAAATGTCGAAATCTCTCCCTCTGAGAGATCAATGGCCCAGACCATTCTGGAACCAACGGCTACGATCCAACTGGATCGAAGGTTCAAAATATTTCGGGTCTTTCCCCAAAACCTTGAGTGCTTTCCATGTGCCCTCCTTGATGGACGGTCTTGGTCTTTTCGCCGATTTCTACGAAACACCGACCAGTTTCCATGTGTCCTCCTTGATGGATGGTCATAGTCCTTTCATGAATTCTCCTTTCGCGATTTTTGGAGACTCTTCACTCTTGGTCTCCCGGTGTCTGAATCCCCGAAATGTGGGTCTCTTGACACGCGTCCTCTGAGATGGATGGTCCCAAATGCTTTCGGGACTTTGATAGGTCCTCTCTCTCCTCTACTCTTACGAGGTTTAAACCTCGGGTATCTTTTCTGGATCTGACGGTTCACGGAAAATCGACACTTCTCCCTTGAAGTTTCTACCATCCGTTCTACCCTTCTGCGTGGCTTCCCAGGGATTAAACCCCGTGCACCTTTTTCTGGATCTGATGGCTATCGATCCTCTGTGCTAGATCTAACAGCCCATATCTAATCTTCTGCACATCTCCCAGGGACTAAACCCCGTGCACGTATCCTTGATCCAGCGGCTCTCATGCCACTGTGCTCCTAATCCAATGGATGGTGTGTTTTTGCAGTTTCACGTCTCTGAGAGTCAAAAGACTCTCCCTCTTATGTTTCCCAGTACATGAAATTCCGAAAAACTTAAACCATGCGCACCTTACTTCGAGATCAACGGATGTTGATCCATGCCTCCATATCTAACGGCTTAGATTTTAACATCTCCTATGTGTGCTCCTCCTGTCTAAACACTGATCTAATGGTCCAGATATTGTCTTCCCAACTGATCTAACGTCAGTTGTTTCTCCTCCTTCCTGAGCTTCCCTTGCTCTCTAACTTGGGATAATTTCTAAGTATCAAAGATTTCAACCTTTGATTCTTCCTCTTGCGAGCCTGGTTCCTTTGGGTCTCGTCTGCACTATAGAAATGCTCCCCCTTCTGAGATTTGTCAACTCAGAAACCTCCAAAGTTTTTCTTTGTGCACGTTCTTTTTGTGCTTTCTCTTCTGAGCTTATGGGCTTAGGACAAGTCCACTCTCGCACACTCCTGGTGCTACTGAGTATTTCGCTAAACTCAGATCTGAGAAGTTTTCTTGGAAAAAAAACTCCCTACGCCCACCTGGCATTCCTCTGCTCAATGCACACCTTGCAGAGCCTATAGAGTATTTAACAACTCTGTGAATGTTTTCTCTTCAACACGTTCCTTTCCTCAGAACTCGAAATAGAGTTCTCTGGTGCACTCTATCCACTCACTCAATGGCCTCTTGGAAAAGCTCTACAGAACCTTCAGTAGTTCTGTCTTCCCTGAACTTGAAACAAAGTTCCTTCCTGTGCACTCCTTGCACCTCTGTTGATGAAGGTTCAACGCTATCCCTCTTGAGCTTTCCTGAGGTTACCTCACCTCTGTCAATGCACACCTTGCAAACTATGTGCAATCCTTGCACTCGGAAACTCATGAAACTTATGAAATACTTCACCAGTTATACATTCAAAACATGAAATGCATAAAAACATGCAAACACATATAGACAATTCATGGAAGGAAAAATTGCTCTTCTATTAATTCAGAAATGCCTATACAAAGTGTTTACAAAGGCTGGATTGTAACAAGTCTCAGCTCTCTCTCAAGACCTCTCTGCTCTGGTCTCTCCTCCTAACTCTCTACTCTAATTTATTAATTACAAAATGAGGGCTCCCATGAGCTTATCCTCAACCACCGTCTCTGAGCTATCGCTATCACAGAGCGGCTCCTACGACTACATTACATAAATTGTTATTGTTCTATTTTTGGGGTTTTTTCGTGACAGTTGTGGGACCGAAGAGTTTATAGGGTGATCATATGGCTATTTCCTCTCAAACCCTCAAGGGAATTCTTGAAGCATTCAAATCCAAATTGTATGACACATTAGATGCTAGATTGTATAACCTTGCAAATGGCCTCAATGATAATTTATGTAGTATTCAAGATTCATTGGATAACATGCAACAGATATTTCTTATGGCAGACATCAGGGATGAATATAATCAAGAAATATATGCTTGGTATGATTTTGAGG
>SNQJ01S0255794.1:0-12545 GCA_010110895.2 Picea sitchensis | reverse complement strand
GCTTGGGTTATTAGACAACCCCGGACTGGTTCCACTCTCTCAGTTGACGGACGGTCGATTTCGCCCGTCAACACATTAGCAAAGATAGGTCGAGTGAAGATTCGAAAATAGTTTCCAATTAAACCTGCATGTGCACATACAGTCCATAGATCGCAAAGACTAACACTTGATAATGTTGCATTTCAGCCTGCTGGAATTGAGATACATGGACTTGTATACACAACATTGTCCCATGTCAGAAGCATAGACTCCTTGTATTTACTAAGTCCTCTTACAAAAGATAACTTCAAAGTCAAATAGAAAGTTGATATTGAAATGGAACGCCTCAGGACTACCGCAAAATGAAATCTGTAGTATGATTGCCAATTCATACAAACAAAGTCATATGTATCAATTCTCTCACTTAACACATGCATCTTACATGCACACATGGATGATATACTCAATGACTATGGTACATTTGGATCCAATATTTTGTGCTTGTAGGAAACATACATGTAATTATGCATGCAAAACAAACAATTTCCAAATCACAATTGCATATCAAGTTACATTACACATGTGGTGATTATATTGGTGAGAAAACATGTACAAATTTTGGACCATATACATTTTGAAGAAAAGAATGTTGAGATGGTGCTTGCAGAAATGTTTTTCCATGGAACAAAAATTGAAATACTGAATCTGTATGTTGCTCCCATGCAGTATTCTCCAACATACTATATGTTATTTCCAATGCATTAGGCCATTTTCATCTGAATGGGCCCATTGTTCTTGTAGGAGAATTCAATATTGACATGCTACAAAATACTGCCAGAACAAAGAATTGGAAAACTACATGTGCAAATACAGTCTCTTCTTTCTTTTAAACAACACAAGCCATGTGCAAAACGACTTATTGACCATGTGTGTTCAAATGTGCCCATTCCTCAATACAACATCTTTATATTAGACACATACTGGTTTGATCATGATACAATTGGTATTTCATTTGAATTATGAGATATACATCAAACATATTGCAAAGTCATATTTCTATGTTTCAAAGGATATCTGTATAGCTTGTTGCAAAAAAAAAAAACAAATTATCCAGCTTCTTAGTTTTCCCTGGTTTGTACACATACTGGTATGGTCACCACACAGTTGGTGTTGCACTTGAATTATGAAATATACATCAGGCATATTGCATAATCATATTTCTATTCTCCAAACCATATCTGTCTATCTTGTTGCAGAAAATCGAGATATCCAACTTCTTAGGTTTCCCTAGTTTGTAATTTCTTTTGGTCACAATTTTTTTTTTGAAAAAAACAATAATATATATATATATATATATACACACACACACACACACACATACATACACACACAGATACTTGAATGAACCAAGAAAAAAAAGAAAAACAAAAGGTACATTCTTCTAACACTATCTGTTACTCTATTCCTCTTATTCTATTTTATTTAGTCTATGTACATAGTACTTGATTTTTTCTTTACATGTCAACTTATGTTCATGTCCGTTTTGTTTTGTGATTTTGTTCATAGAAACAAACAAGAAAACTAGACACTGCAAAGAACTCCTAACCAGGAATGTAGAAGAATCCATGAAAAGGTGCCTTTTTCTACCCGTGTTCCATATCCAATACTTTTTTGTCTACTCTGTCTGTATTTGTTGAACTGGTTTGCAGCTCTGTTTTTTTTTTTTCCTCCTTGGACACTCCATATATTCATGTACATTGACTTGTCTTCATGTCAATTATATTTTCTATGTTTCTATCTTGAAATAAATAAAATTTTACTCCATCTTTTCATTTCATGTGTTCCTACGTAACAATGTTCTTTCATATCGGTTCTTACCTCCCTTTCTTTTTCCTATTATATACTTAGCCGTTCTCCATTTTTTTCCTTCCCCTGTATTATCCATTTCTAATTCTATACCTAGTCCCATGTTTATGCCCATGGGTTCCCAGGATGGTGGAGTGGCAGATTTCATGTCCATCTATATCTCTACATAATGAGTTCGACCGACTGCCATTCGTTTTCATAGTTCGCAAATTTTATGGTCGTCGGTTACTTCATAGGTGCCATTGAAGTCTCATGCCCTGTGTGCGCGGTATACATCTTGCGCCTGAAACTTCGGTGATCTACAATTTTACTCGGACTCAAAGCTTGCGACTCATTTTTCCCAGCATCTGTTGATATTTTTCCCAGTTCGTCTCAATAGTTATCCAATTTTATGACCATGGGTTCCCCCCCAATGCATTATCGAACTCCCATGCCTCGTGTTCTGATAACATCTTGCATCCAAAAGTCTGGTTATCTACAATTCAACCCCAAGCTCCTCGAACTCTGAAGCCTCACTCTTTATCAAACTCACAATTTGTATATCCATCTATATCTTGACATCATGAGTCGGACTGAGCACTTTCATTTCCTTAGCCAATTTTATGGCTGCGGGTTCTCGACTACACGTTATCGAAATCTCATTCCACGTGTTTCGATTATACATCTTCCATCCAAAACTTGGGTGATCCATGTCTATGCTCATGGGTTCCCAGGACGATGGAGTGGCATATTTCATGTCCATCTATATATCTACATCACGAGTCCGAACGACCACTGTTCATTTTCAAAGTTCACGAATTTTATGGCCACAGATTCCTGTGTGGGTGCCATCCAACTCTCATGCCCTATGTGCGTAGTATACATCTTGCACCCGAAACTTTGTTGATCTACAATTCGACCCAAAATCGAAGATTGCAACTCATTTTTCCCAACATCTGTTGATATTTCAAAGCATCTGTTGATATATTTCTCAGTTTGTCTCAACAGTTAGCCAATTTTATGACCGTGGGTTCCCCCCCAATGCATTATTGAACTCCCATGCCCCGTGTTCGGATAACACCTTGCATCCAAAACTACGGTTATCTACAATTCGACCCCAGACTCCTCCAACTTGCAATCCTCACTCTTTATCAAACTCACAAATTGTATATCCATCTATATCTTGACATCACAAGTCCGACCGAGCGCTTTCATTTCCTTACCAAATTTTATGGCCATGGGTTCCTGGGTATGCGTTATCGAACTCTCATTCCCCGTGTTCTGAGTATACATCTTCAATTCAAAACTTGGGTGATCAAAAATTCCAGCACGAACTCCCAGGTTCAAAAAAGTAACAAAGAATCTTTAATTCTCGTCCATGCCCGCCACGTTCGCCCCTTCCCAATAGAAATTAATTATGATTTTAAGGGTGACAGTTCACAGATTTTTGAAAATATTGGCATTAATAAGCGAAAAGATCGAGGTAATCTCCCATTCAAATGCATTTATGGGAGAATATTATGGAATCTAATTATTTTCCTCTGTCAATCTTGAATTCACAAAAAATGATGGTTGTTTTGGTTTTTTTAAGACGTCATCATAGCAAGAATTCAATACTGTGTTGGCCTACTTTCATCTACAAAGGTGTTCACATGATGTGTCTCTTTAGTATTGTGCACATAATTTTAGAACCTTACAGGTTTGCATATTTTAGGCTCTTCCTGCATATGAAAATGTTTCTCCACCATTCCAATTTGACCATATTTTGCATTTGGCCATAGAGAACAACAATAAAATAAAATAATATGAAATTTGTTTAAGTAAATATTAACAAATTATCTTCTGACTTGAACCTTCTTTTGTCAAAATGTAGGTATATTACACAACTGTCAATGTTTTTCCCACTTTTCAGTAGTTTCTCAATTTCATTGCCATCTTTGCACGCTTTCCCAATGCAAATTGATGATGCTTTTATTAGCTTTGAAAAGATTGGCATTAAAAGGCAAAAAGGTCGAGGACATATGCCATTAAAACACATTGAAACAAGATTTACTGGAGATTGTATTATGATGTTGCAACATCCATTTTAAATACAATAAGGAGCAAAGGAAGGTGTTCATCACCTTATGGTTGCAGCTCGACAACATGTCTATGGAGATACCCTGAATATTTTTGGGCACGAGGACCAACTTTTTTAGTGGTCCATAGCTTATGACTAATACTCGTCCACTTCTGCCTAGATGAAAGTTATCTCGACATATGAAATTGCAGCGACACATTGTATCCCCGATTTTATTTTTTTTTACTTTAAGGACTTGGTCACGTGTTGTGCCAAGAACTATATTTTGAACCAGTAGTTTGTCCAGATGGGCGACCATTTCCAAATCTCCCTATCGCCTAAAGTATTTCAAAATATGTTAACACTTCCCGACCCAATGCCTACTTTCAAGGGAGAGAATTGCAAGCAGTTCTTAAAGAAGCATGGCAATGAATTAGACCTCTTTCCAAAGTTATTATAGGACCCAGTGCCCTCTCCCTGAGACATGGCCATATTACAGGTTAGTGCATGTAAAAACCTTTTTCAGCAAATTGCATTTCTTTTCACGAGGACAATGAGACAAGCAAGTGAAACTGGCATCTCTCTAATGATTCTGTATATTTTATATTTTACATTCAAGAAACAAACCGTCTTCCATTGCAACAAGCTGATTTCCATTCAAAACTCTTCCTAGTTATTGCAATACAGGAGGAAGAAGAAATTATTTATGCCACCTTATTTAATTTTCATTATGCCGAATTGCTATCCATTTCTTGGACTATCTATGTGTAGGAAGATGAACTCTGAATTTGACCCATTAAAATTCTCATGCCATAAATTATGGAGACATGATGATTTCCAACTATTTTATAAGGTCTTCAATTATTTTGTTTCATTTTTTAAAGCATTGATATTTGGAAGGTATTTCCCCTAGTTTTTTGGCCAGCCGACAATCTTCCTAGATAGGAAGGACACAATAGAAGAAATGGATAACTATAATTTTATAAGGATTTTTGGGTCTAAACAAAATCCCTTCTTCCTTCCATGTCACATATCTGGTACAATGTTTTTTTCTAGAATAACAAGGGAGTACACCTACTGGCTGCATTTTTTCCATGAAAAAAGGAAACGAAAATTCATGTCTATGCCTTGGAAAGTCCAGGATTTCATGGTCAGGAACCACTTCAACAGTTCTTTCACTTACACTATCTTGAATGGACTCCGAACCAGTAACAATGATTAACACAAGCAGAACCGAGAAGACCCGGGTGAAAAAAGTGCCCAATCCCCGACTGCCATAACCAAGACCACAACATCTCGTTGCAGTACTCCAATGACTTACCCAAGTAATAAATTCACACAAAATTCTTCAGGTGAAGGAGGAGATAATAACCCTCCCTATGAAAAAATTGAAAGTTGTTACAAGCTTCCCATGGGAAAAAAACAAAAAACAATAGTCCAAGAACAGGAGGGACTGAGGGGAGAAATATATATCTACGATCTCTCCCTCGAAGATATGGAACTAGAAATTGACATTGAAAAATTGTTCCCTGATGATGATCACCTAGATAATACTGCTCCTCACAATCCTCGGATGAAAATACTTGGCATAGATACATTGGACGAAGAAGAGTCTTTTGCATTTCAGAGTGTTGTTTTTGACAGCAAATAAAAAAAAATGATTATTGAAAACATAGATGTAAAGAATAAGAAAGGCACATCTCATTCAGAGTTCAACCTACGCAACATGCAAACTTCCCAGATATCCAAGATGCACCGATCAACTAGAGATTCTATAGACAACTCTATTAGCAGCCTTGAAACAAAGAACCTCATGTTAAAGATGTGAATCAAAGAATTGGAGGCAACTCTAATGTCTCTTCCACTGTTTTCTACTCCTTTGGCAATGGTCGGGTCCACCACACTTGCGCCAAAGTTAAATAGATCAGCAAGCCTTCTCACATCAGCTCGAGACTATGTGGAAAAGAATACAAACAAAAGAATGGAATTAATAACAGAAGCTTGGGATATGTCAAAGAATATGGTCTCCTTTGGAACAAGAGCACATGCTTTTCATGAGTATCTACAAGCAGATCTCAAGAACAAGAAATGTTTTTATCTAGATGAATTTTTACCATTTGGTTTTGAAGTTACTAGTATGATGAAATCCAGAAGAATACAAGAGGATATCCCTTTCCTGGATCGAATAGACCAGCTAAACGCATGCTAGAAAGAAAAGGTAAAGAACCTGATTAGTATTGTTCAAGAATGTAGCCAGACCATATCTAAAATAGACAAACTATTCAAGAAGATAACTAAGATAGATATAGTTGGAAACACCAATGAAGTCCAGGACCCAAAATTGATATTAAAATCATTGTTTTTAACCAAACAAGCATTTGATGATCAATTTCATATCTATAAAAGACTGTCATTTGAAAATTTCTATGGCATTCTTAAATATGGTGAAGATGATGTGAAAACTTGACTAGTCAGTTATGCAATTAGAAACAAAAATATTCAAGAAGCATTGCACAACTTTTCTATTGATCTAAGGGACTTGGAAAGTGAACTCTTCAATATAAAAATCTTGCATGAAATGAACATCACGCCCATGAGGAGCTACATCGAAGAATGGTTTAAAAAAGTTGTCGACCAGATTACCAATCAAGGTCAAAGCCGAGGAAAGCCATAAAAGGACATCAGCGAAGAAATGAAAATCCATGGCACAACATCATAGTAATTTGATATTGATTACATTCTTTTGTCTTCATCCACTTATTCTAACAAAGCTTTAATCCAGATCTGACAATTTTCTCTTTCTTCTTGCCATGTTCTTTTTTTTTTTTCCATCGTTGACTTTATTCTTTCTGCAAACTTCATTCTTGTAAATCTTTTCTTCATAGTCCGCAATAGTCCCAATCGGAGTCATTCTGGCAAACACATATTTATTTCACAAAATATGTACTAAACTATAGTTTTTTTTGCAAATTTGAAGACATATTTTTTTTTGGGAAATATTCTCAAATGTATTTTGTGACCCAGTTTATATAAATTTAAATATTTGGGGTTATTCTATGTTGATATTCAATGCTTGGTGTTGTTATTTGGAATTTGTATTTCTTTGTAAAATTAACTCATTTTGTTGTACATGTCCTTGTTCTATATTGTGCATGTATTGCAGCTTCCTATATTTCAAAATATTCTTCGATATAAAAAATGTAAAGTCATGTATTTTTTTCTTTGTTCCTTGTAGGTTTGAGAAAAAAACAATTCGAGCGCAAAACACCATTCAAATTTGAACATGGTTTACATTTGGACCACAAATAATCTAGTAAGATACATTAGTATCGATACATTTTAAATAAACATAAGCAAAATCCCTTTAAACTTGAACCTAACTTTCTCAGGCTCTTGGATTGTCCGTGGGTTGATCGGTTAGCAAACTGTCAAATCCTCATTTCCATCTATATCTTCACATCAGGAACCTGAACAATGACCATCCCTTTCAACACTTGGCCAACTATCTCACCGCGACGTCCCAACTTAGCACTATCACATTATTATCCCACGTGTTCCGTTATATACATCTTGCACCCAACACTTCTATCATATACATTTTGCACCCAACAATTATGTGATAAAAGATAAGTATAGAAGACAGAAAAGAAGGGTTAATATATTGACATCTGTGATAGATATCCCATTTTCTCGCAATATCTTTTCTGCATGTTTCTGGAGAAGTTATATATTCTTTGATATACAAAATGTAAAGTCATGAATTTTTTTCTTTGTTCCTTGTAGGCTTGAGAAAAAAAATTCAAGCCCAAAACACCATTCAAGTTTGAACATGGTTTACATTTGGACCACAAATAATCTAGTAAGATACACTAATATGGATACATTTTAAATAAATATAAACAAAATCCCTTTAAACTTGAAACTGACTTTCTCAGGTTGATCGGTTAGCAGACTGTCAAATCCTCATTTCCATTTATATATTCACATCAGGAACCCAACTGACGACCATCCCTTTCAACACTTGGAAAAATATCTCACCATAGAGTCCCAACTTAGCGCTATCGCATTCTTATCCCATGTGTTCCATTATATACATCTTGCACCAAACACTTCTGTCATATACATTTTGCACCCAACAATTCTGTGATAAATGATAAGTATAGAGGACGGAAAAGAAGGGTTAATATATTGACATCTGTGATAGATATCCCATTTTCTCTCAAGATCTTTTTTGCATGTTACTGGAGAAGTTATATGCTTATTACATATACTTGGAAAGGAGTACGAAGGTGGTGGGTAGGGAAATACTTGTGGAAAGAAGTCATACTGGCTTCGAAATAGGGTGGCAAAGGTTCCCGATGAGAAATAAGGCCCCAATTGTCAAATTGTATATATCAGAACATTTTAGTGCAAAATGTGTAACATGAAGAAGGTGTTCCTGCCATCATCAATTCAAATTCATTCTGCTTTCACTAGTGACAACCCAATGCACAATTTTTCTTATTCGCATTAACAAGAAAATAACGTATTTATGATCTAGTAAGATACATTAATATGGATACATTTTAAATAAAAATAAACAAAATCCCTTTAAACTTGAACCTGACTTTCTCATGCTCCCGGATTGTCCGCAGGTTGATCGGTTAGTGGATTGTCAAATCCTCATTTTCATCTATATCTTCACATCAATAACCTGACCGACGATCGTCCCTTTCAACACATGGCCAAATATATCATCGCCACATCCCATCTTAGCACTATTGCATTATTATCCTGCATGTTCCATTATATACAACTTTCACCCAACACTTTCGTGATATGCATTTTTCACCCAACAATTTTTTGACAAAAGATAAAAGTAATATATTCACATCTATGATAGATATCCCAATTTTCTCACAAGATCTTTTCTCCATGTTTCTGGAGAAGTTATATACTTATTGGAAGGTGGCAGGAACATAAATATCCATGGAAAGTGGTCATATAGGAATCAAAATAGGGTGGCAAGGGTTCCCGAGGAAATGTAAGGCCCCGACTGTCAAATTGTACACATCGGAACATTTTAGTGAAAAATGTGTAACACGAAGAGGGTGTTCTTGCCATCCTCAATTTAAATTCATTATGTGTTCACTAGTGACAACTTAGCGCACAACTTTGCACGACTTAGCGCTATTGATTTCTTATTCCCCCCATGTTCCTTGATATACATGTTGCACAGAACACTTTCGTGATATAATTTTTTCGTCATTTACAATTCAACCCCAGTTATAGAACCCGCCTGCCCAGGAATTCGCAATCTGAAAAGTGGCTAGGCATCGAATGGCATAAAATCATGGTCACAAATGGGAATGGGTGCATTTGCCAATGTAATTGGGACATTTTTGGTAATACGACTAAGTAACGAGGAAGAGAGAATAGAGTGGAAAAACAAACGGGAATTTCATTGAGTATAGAAGAGGGAGAAGAAGGTCTGTTATATTCAAATCTGCAATTGATAATCCATTTCCTACCAAGATATTTTATATATGTTTCAACTCTGGAAAGTGGTCAGACGAGCTTTAAAATAGGGTAAAAAGGGTTCCCGGGGAGATGTAAGGCCCCACCTGTCAAATTGTATATATCATAACATTTCAGTGCAAAATGTGTAACATGAAGAGGGTATTCATGCCATCTTTAATTAAAATTCATACTGCTTTTACTGGTGACAACTCAGTGCACAGGTTCTCTTATTGGAAGCAACAACCAAAAAATGTATTCAACAACCATTTACGGGAGCCCAACCGACCCTCAAGTTGGCGCTATTATAGATCTTTCACCCAAAACTTGCGCCATCTACAATTCCTCCCTATACATCTTGCACCCAAAACTTCCGTGGTCTACAATTCGTCCACATATTGAAACATAGTTTTCATTTCGACCACAAATAATCTATTAAGATACATCAATATAAATACAATTTAAATATAAATACATTGTTGGTATGGGACCTGACTTTTTTCAAACTTGTTGATTGGTCCTATATCGTCACATCATGAGCCCAATCGACCGCAGTTCCTTTCAACACTTAGCCAATTATCTCTCCGCAGGGTCGTGACTTAGTGTTATCGATTTTTTATGTCCCCCTGTTCTGTGATATATGTATTCAACACCAATTTACGAGAGTCTGACTGACCCCCAGGTGGGTGCTATTATAAATCTTGCACCCAAAAATTTTGTCATCTACAAGTGCGCGATATACATCTTGCACCCATAACTTTCGTACTCTACAATTCTTTGTGACTTCACCCTATCGATTTCTTATGCCCCTTGTTCCATGATACACATGTTTCACACCACACTTCCATGATATACATTTTTTACCAAACACTTGTGTCATATACAATTCAACCCCGATTATAGAGCCCGCCTATCTAGGCATCCGTGATCTGAAAAGTGGCTAGGCATCGAATGGTTAGTGGTCAGTCAGAGTCATGATATAAAATCATGAGTGAAAATCTGAACCAGTGCGTCCGCCAATGCGTTCATTGGGGCATTTTCATAAAAAATGGCTAAGTAACGATAAAGAGAGAGTAGAGCGGAAAAACGGTCGGACGAACTTCAAAATAGGGTGACAAGGGTTCCAGAGAAGACGTAAGGCCCCGCTTGTCAAATTGTATATATATTATGCCACTACTCGTGACAAATCAGTGTATAGGTTCTCTTATTGGCATTAACAACCAAAAAATGTATTCGATAGCGATTTACGGGAGCACAACCGACCCCCAGGTTGGCGCTATTATAGATCTTACACCCAAAACTTTCGTGATATACAGTTCCGCCATATACACATTGTATCCAAAACTTCCATGGTCTACAATTCATCCATATATTGGAACATGGTTTGCATTTTCTGACAAATAATCTATTAAGATACATTAATATAAATACAACTTAAATAAATATATTTAAACTTGAACCTGACTTTTTTCGAACTCGTTGATTGATCCTATATCATCACATCATGAGCCCCACCGACTGTAGTTCCTTCTAACACTTATCCAATTATCTCTCAGCGGGGTCGTGACTTAGCGCTATCGAACTTTTATGCCCCTTGTTCCATGATATGCAGTTTTCACACAACACTTATGTGATATACATTTTGCACCAAAAACTTCCGTCATTTACAACTCGACCCCATTTCAGTGCAAAATGTGTAACACGAAGAGGGTATTCATGCCATATTTAATTAAAATTCATTATGATTTACTGGTGACAACTAATCTTGCACCCAAAACCTGCGTCATCTACAGTTTCGCCATATACATCTTGCACACAAAACTTCCCTGGTGTACAATTCGTCCAGATATTGGAACATGGTTTGCATTTCGCCCACAAATAATCTATTAAGATACAATAATATAAATAGAATTTAAATAAATATATTTAAACTTGAACCTGATTTTTTTTCGAACTTGTTGATTGGTCCTATATCGACACATCATGAGCCCCACCGACTGCGGTTCCTTTCAACACTTAGCCAATTATCTCTCCGTGGCATTGCGACTTAGCACTATCAAATTTTTATGCCCCTGTTCCGTGATATACGTTTTGCACACAACACTTCTATGATATAAATTTTGCATCAAACACTTTCGTCATTTACAATTTAACCCCATTTCAGTGCAAAATGTGTAACACGAAGAGGGTATTCATTCCATCTTATCCTCGGGTTGGCGCTATTATAGATCTTTCACCCAAAACTTCCCTTGTCTAAAATTCTTCCACATATTGGAACATGGTTTACATCTCTCCCACAAAAAATCTATTAAGATACATTAATATAAATACAATTTAAATAAATATATTTAAACTTTAACCTAACGTTTTTCGAACTCGTTGATTGGTCCTATATCATCACATCGTGAGCCCCATCGACTGCAGTTCCTTTCAACACTTAGTCAAATATCTCTTCGCGAAGTCGCAACTTAGCACTATCAAATTTTTATTCTCCATGTTCCGTGATATACGTATTCAACAACAATTTACGGGAGTCCAACTGTGTAATGTCCCCACTTTGGGACATCATCACAGGGCAGAGATTTATGATGACCAGAGTAGCCAGATGGGTGCTAGAGTGAGTACAGGGGTATTTGAGAGGCATTGTGGGGTCCATCTTGCATTGACGATCATATTCCATCATTATGAGCCATTCCAAACAGGTTGGCTTTGGTTTCGTTTCATTCCGACAATTTCCATGATTTTGACTATTTTGAGTTATAAGTCAATGGAATTCACTGAAGAGGTCATTTTGGGCACATTACTTGGAGGAACCTTTCAGTGTAATAGATCATTGGAATCGGGAGGAGAAACACTACAGGATGGGATGGCTAGAAGTGACTTTTAGTGGTCAGGGAAGCCACAAGGAGAGATAAGGAGGTTTTCAAAGGTAAAAAGGTTAATTAATTAATTAAAGTGATTTAATTAATTAAATATATATTAATAAAATGAAAGTCACTTTGGAGGGACAAGGTGAGACAAAAAGTATAAAGGAAAGGTAAGGGCCTCTTCTCATTCATTCATGTATGATCTTATTTTGATTTCTAGCTTCTAGCTAGTGAGCCCAATATTGGGGGTTTTGAGGGTTTTCACATAACAAACCCTAGAGGACGATTCGGTGCCGAAA
>SNQJ01S0255792.1:0-12545 GCA_010110895.2 Picea sitchensis | reverse complement strand
AGATAGCCACACAAGGGGTAGCACACCTTTCTCCAAGGATAGCGCACCAAACAAGAGCTGATCAGATAGTCCAAACCATAACCAAGAGATAGTCCAAGCCAAAACGAAATCTGCTAGTTGCAGCTGCAACGACAGCTCTCCTCCAGACTTGCGCACAAAACTGCCCAACTGCAGTGCACACAAGTGTGCTCTGCAGTTCTGAGAATGCTGACCAAAATGAAGATTGGACTCCTGTATTTATACTAAATCTAGCAGACTGCCAGGGTTGACTTCTCTTCTAATTCTTTAGTATATAATATTTCTTCTAGCCGACTTCTTCTCTTGGAGGCTAATAACCTAATACAAGTTATCCTCTTGAGCTAACTTGTCTTCTAGGGTTATTAACCAACTCATTAGGGTTTCTTCTTGCTTCCCAGAATATTCTATTCTCGTTAGGTTTACACGTGGAGGTAAATACCTCCCGTAGTTATCATAATATCAACACGGATTTCATTGACAACGATTTACAGTTCTGTATAGATTTTGTTGACAATGATTTTACTATGTTGTACGGATTTTGTTGACAATGAAAGAAAGAAAGAAAGAAAATGATTTTAACGTCCACGAGGCTAACAATAGCCTATGGGACAGACCACCTCACACACTAATTTCTGCAGTTCATCCCTTTTCCTATTGAACTTGATGATGAGCTCCCCCAATTTCTCCATTGTCCCCTCGTTGAATAAGTTATTCCAAGAGCTAGTTGTCAAGATACTTATATAGTTGTCCCTACTGTCTTTGAAGGCTTCACACTCTAAAATGAAATGTTTTTTTGTTTCCACTTTTCTGAAGGTGCAGAACACACACACCCTTTCTTCCCAAGCTTCTTTTGGTCTTTTCCAACGCCCAGTTTCACAACGGAGATGATGGGAATTGGTTCTTAATTGGGCAATAAGCATTTTGGCTCTCCAAGGTATATTGGCCCCTATGTACGCTTTTTGATGATGATTGTATGTGGGGTTAAACTCTTCAATATAATACTCTTTCTTTCTCGCGAGCCCTTTATCCCAAGTTCGCTTGTGGAACCTATCAATAACAAAAGTCTTTATCTATTTATTGTTCGTAGAGCACCTGTTCAAGTGGATATCCCATTTATTAAGCCATTTAATATTATTTCGCATCCACGTCTTCTTTCTTTTGCACAATATGTCATTGAAGACGACCTTAGGCTACCGATTGTCTTCCATTTGCTCAATTTTTTTTAGATATCTTATGAGACGCACCATAGCAATTGCTTCAATAGGAGCAGCCCCCATTTCACTCAGCATGATATCATAAGGGACTGAACTTTTAATTTTAAACTTGTTTGTGATCAAGTGTTTTTGAATCTTCTCAATTTGCTTCCACTGTAAGTCAGATGTGTTGTTGGCCCACACTTCACAACCATATAGAACCACCGGGATCACTAAAAGCCCAAAGAGAGTTTGCATAGTCTTCCAATCCCATAGTTCTGCTTCACTTCAACTACCTCTCACCATGGCTCTGATACCATATTATGAAAATCAAACATGCAAAGAAACCAAGAACACAAAGAGAAAAACAAAAGAGAGAAAATCATTCTTGAATATAAAATAAAGAGAGCAACCATCTCCTTTTAACAATGAGATGACATAAACCGTAAATGCGCAAACCCTAAAATGACTTACTTGTATTTTAAGTCATTAATACAACAATCAAACATAAGTAACCTAATGTAAAAAGGTGAATTGATTAATATGCCCAAGAGTCTAGATGACCTTTATATTCCAACATCTTTTGTATCTCTTGAAAATTGATCATGTTATTCATTGATATTCCACCATTTCTCTATAACTTTAGCGTAATAGACTTTTATGCATTACAAGCATTTTCCTTTCTGAACATATTTTTAATTATATAAATATATGGTTACAAACTTCTTTCTAGTCTTGGACCATTACTATACATTGCAAGAGAGCTTGATACACAGCCAAGCTACTTGATGCGATGCAAAGCGAGAATAAAAATATCGTTAAACGCCTGCAATCCTATACCATGCAAATTATTTTGGCTTATCAATTACTTCGAGAAATTTGATAAAGAACCACTAATATAAGTTACAAATATTGTGGGATGATGTCAAGCAATTGTGAAACCAGGACTGCTAGAAACATTGGAAAGGCAAAAAACAATTCATACCATAGCCCAAATTTGAGAAGAATTTCTCATTTCAATAGACAAAACTCCACCTAGAAAAGTCTAGGAACACCATTCACTCTTTGTCAGCAATGTTGCAAACTAATAACAATGATCAAGAAGGCATTGAACCAAGAAGTTGCATGCACAATCAGACAAGATAAGATAAATTAATTAATTTCCACGAGTGAACAAAAAAGATCAATGGGACTAGAAAGAACAAACAAGTTGCGATAGCGGTACGGTAATGCCAAGGCAACTCCTCAGTGCCAAAAGAAAAGAAATAAAAATAGGAGTAGGAGTGGTGAGTAGCAAGGGGTGACCCAAGAAGGTAAACCCTAACAAAGAGAGAAACACTACCCTACACTAAAGGTAAATGTAGATGTAGGGCTGGAAGAGGAGCTATCTTTGTCATTATTAATAACTATGAATGTACAATACAAAGCCTGGTAATGTCCTTTGAGGAATGCTCAGAGATAAGAGGAACCAATTAGGCGATCCTCCGAGGAGTCCCAAAGCAATCAGCCAAAGCCCTCATGACCTCTAAGGTCAAAAAGAAAAATCTAGTACTAGGCCCCTAACTTCTCTATCTGGACCAGCAAATGTACTAGTATTGAAGCAGACTAGAGTAGGTACATCTCTATGGCCTCATGTAAGTGGGTCATCTCCCAACAGAATGAAAGGAGGAAGGGAAGAGGAAGGAGGCTTTGAACATGTATTTGACCTCTCCAGTTCATTATTCAAATATTCCTTTTGTTTAGACAACTCTAATTTTGACAAACTGAAACGGAAATGATTTGTTCAATGTTTTCTCCTTTCCCTTATCAAGCCTATCATTGGAGTGCTCCTTTCTTTCCCTTAACATCAGCTACTAGAAGTTCTAAATAAAACCATTGTTGTGCAAAGACTCATTTGAATGTCATATCCCAGACAAATGCATAGAAACAGACCTTACTTTTGGATGGTTACAAAGTTTTTTCAGGGCTGTAATAGAGGCCAGAACTTTGCAGCGTTTAGTTTGATCCTGAAGTACCTGTTTCACCTGGAAACAAAAGAAATGTTTATAGTTACATTGCTGACTAGATCAAAAGGATAAAGTGAGAGACTTAACCTTAAGGGAATACTGATAAAACCAAAGTTCAAATAACATGGCATGTGTTCAAAAGAAATGTCGATGGCAGATATGTATACATTCTTAGACTGAATAAAATGTCGATAAAGATTAGCTTGAAGATCCGTTAACCTGCAGCAAACCACCTCCACAATCTGCAAAAGGGATTCATCCAAACTTAGAGTTATTTAAAGTAATCAAGCAACTCATACCTAAAAATAATGATAAATAAAGACAATCAGAAAGGATCAAAATAGTTGTCTGCAATCAAAGGGCTGTGAGCTTTTCACAACAAAGGGGATAAAGACAGGCTTGGAAACGTGACCAAAGGAGACAGTAGATTGAGACTCCTCCAAAACCAAATCTACAGCATTATGTAAAGCAGTATTTTCCTGATAAACATTAATCAAACAAGAGACTGGATACTCCCATCTTACTAGATAGTTACATCAACTTTTGAGTCTAAGATATTCATATCTGAAAGAGAGACCTCAATCAAGTAAAGAGAATTTGGCTTCTGTAACAGAGCATCATCAAAAGATATGTCAGAAAGTCAAGAATATTAACGTTGTTCACAATTTCAGAGCATATGTCAACATTGAGTTTCCCTGCACACAATTATAATGTATGGTCTAAAGTCTTCACACTTAGACTGAAAACAATTGTAAAAACACATCTTATCCCGTCTCCTCTTTGGAAGAAAACTACAACTAGCTTACCATGTACTATCTGGCTCTCCTGAAGAATTCACTCAATGAAAATCAGTTGCACTCTTATAGGAATTGCAAAAAATCAAACAGCAATATAAAGAGTTAAAGAGATATTCTACAAAATGACAATAGAGAATGGTAATTACCTTTGGAGGTAGATGGTTTGATAACAATGCATTTGTTCGGCGCAAGATGAACTGCAGAAATACATGCAATTTAGCTTGTGGAAAGGTAATGTATGTTCAGTCATCAAAACAAACAAAGACTGGCTCCAAAATATCTGTATTTGTTGAATCAGAACAGCATCTAAGTTAATCAAGCATAACATGGCCTCATGGATAACCCGCATACATATTACAAACTAAAAACCTCCACCAAACAATGTAAACACATCACACATACCTGATTAACTTTTTCGCTAAGTTTTGCAGAGCGATCCATACCTAGCATCCTCTCTTCATCATTTGCAGTGGGCTCTCGTCCACGAAGAATTGGTATCTTAACCCATCCCCAAGAAAAAAATGGCCCAGCAATATGTCAGACACAAAGCAACAAATTCTACACAAAAATTAATCAGTAGTTGATACATGTTACAAATTTCTAATACCCAATAGACAGAGTAACAGAAAAAGAGAGCCAACTTATAACAGCTCTACAATAGGACTACAGAAAGGGTATACATACTAGTAGAATTCTGTTCTTGCAATGAAATGCTTAATGACAAGCATCAATCAGAGCCCTGTTTTATATCTCTACATATCAGTCTCTATGTGTATGCAGGCAGATGTGTATGCAGGCAGATGTGTATGTATATCTTACTGTGTTAATATAATCATTCCATATAATATAATGCACAAAACAAATTTGGACATAGATTTGTATGACCCAGACATCTCAGAAAAAAAAGGCTTAGACAAGTCAGCCTCCTTGGACATGTTTGAGGAGCAGATAATATATACCAACAAATGAAAACAAAGGTAGTCACAAAAGTATTAAAAGTGTATACTTGTTTAAAAGGAAATTTAAAACCTTGGACAAGGTTAAGAGACTCACGTGACTGAAGTGAAGGAAGACAGGTGATTAAACAGCAATCTTAATGACAGAAGATAGGAGTACTAAGCCCTTTATGGCCTTCTATCCACGTTTGTCAATATTAAAATCAATTAATAAAGAGAATACAGTACGCAGTTCTTTTCAAAATACTTGAATGACTTAAATTTTGTTGGAATAGTGTGAATATTTCTTTCTTTTCACACAATATTCATTGTTCTATTATTCTTGAATCAGATAAAAATCCATGGCAAAACAAAGAAAAGGTTGCAGATCAAATTTAGTAAAAGAGCATGTTTAGAAACCTAGGAAAAAGGGAAAACATTTTATTGCGGTGCAGTTTTCTATTCTAGACAGGGCATTAATACTGTAATACTAAGGTCTAAGAACTACCCTTTGCTATAGGAAAGGAGTAGCCTTCCCTTCACCATGTCTATGTCATATCCTTTTCTATAAGAAAGGGATAGCCCTCCCATCACTACAGTCAAGGTTCTTCGTTGAGCTTAAGGCATAATCCATGTCAGCATTCATTTATGTGTGTATGTGTGCACCCTATAAAATCCTGAATTTGATTATTGATGTTGCAGCACCCTCTCATACACAATCCCAACTCATCATACATCTCATATTTATAGCACCCCTAGCAGGTTACAGTGGTTTAACCATCTGACCTCTAACCTTAACAATAACACTACACTGGTCACATGTCACTAATACATAAAGTGACCACATTGTACCTACAATTAAGGCTCCTAAATATTATTGGAATGTTAGTACTCCAAATTCATCCTTAACACAGAAATAATATTTTCCAAATTTCTATCCCCCATTAATACAAAATATTTTATAACAAGACATTACAAGGAAGAAGTACAACTCAACTAAAAGATGACAACAAAATTAGATGACTTGAAGTCCAAATATGGGCACACCTCCATCTACCAAGGGTCTTAGATAACTAGTCATAATGCTCACTGGTATTCTAGGAAGGTAACCCTAGTACATCTCATGTCTTCAGTTTCTCTTCTTCTCTAGATACAGAATCCTTCATCAATGTCGTTGGTTGTGCCAACATTCTATGTATGTTTTAAAAAATCACAAAATAAACATCAAAATCATATACAAAGAAGACACATGACCAAGAGCAAAGAGACATTCAAGAAAACCAGCCAATCTAATTCCTTCTCGATGATGATATATATACAAAGTGTTCTAGTTAGGGTGGTTACCTTTGATGCCTAACCACTAAATCTAAAGTTAGACCAAGTAAACCACAACACAAAGGAGTCATTTTCCTTGAAATTGTTGGGGTCATAGAGGTCGAATCAAGCCTTAAGGACATTCCAGTCCATATTTTTCCCATCTGGTATTTGCAATGGAAGCAGAAATACCTTATCATCAAGAATTTCTACCATGTTAAAGTCTCCACAAACGGGCCAGTAGGCTTCAAGAAAGTTGTCGGCCACTGACATCCAAAAAGCAAACCCTTTCCATCGAATCATTTGAAGCATATAAGTTAGCCGATCCCAAAATCTGGTCATCCAAATTTAACAATGTCCATACCAACTATTGGGTTGCAATAATAGCAAAGCTTATCACAGATGAAGCTAGGGTAGGTGAAACAAGGGTTGGCACTCCACCCTTGCCTCCATTGTGTTTAAAAACAAAAACATAAGCATTTGGCTTGATAAAAGGGATGGTCAACATAAGCAAAAAAACAAATATTTTAACCTCCTATAAATAGAGAATATCAACACTAGAAAGCAAATTATGCATCCTCCGGACCATAGATTTTCTAAAAGGTTTGTAAGCCCCACGATATTCCATGAAACTACCTTCATACAGGCTCAATAGAGAAGTAGTCCATATCTTCTTATTCTTCTATCCCATTCAATAATCCAAAAGTATTTTTCCATTTGGTAAGCTAAATCTAGCCATCATCAAGACTACAACTCTTAGTGCACTTCAAGTAATCTTCAGCCTCTGGTTTCTGCTGCAAGTGCAGCAACAAGGGTCACAATCGATCCCTTTGCTTCCCCCCCCACCAACCAAGAGGAGGTGGCTTGAGACAATCTAGGAACGTTCTCCCCACAGGGAAGGCCAGGAGCTTATTTTGACCCACGCCTAGGACCCCTTGATATTTTCCAGTGGCACTTTCGGAGCAAGCGTAGCTTTATTGTTCTAAGAAGATCTACTAACAACTTGAACCTATCAATCATTATTAACATCATGTGAAGGCTTTTGGGGCTGGGCCTATGAAGCAATAGTTCCTAAACGTGATGGGGAGTGTTCGAAATATTTACATACCAAGCAAGTTAACGGAACAATCTTGCCCCAACCTAAATATACACAGACTCCTTCAAATCTAAGTTGCAGGAAACACCTAAAAGCTCGATGTTTCATACCTTGAAACACCGTAATACATGGAAACACAACCATATGGGTTAGAAACGCTTGAAGGGGAGTATCACAATTCACCTTGAGAGTAGGGCAGCTTTATTGCTCTGAGAACATTTAGTAACAACTCAAACCTGGCCATCATTATTAAACATCATATGAAGACTTTTGGACCTGGGCTTATGAAGCAATAGTGTCGGAAAGTGATTGGGAGTGGGGACAGACCCTCATTCTGTGGTTAGGGCTTTTGCATCGAAAGCATGTATTCGAAAGATTTATGTACATTGCAAGTTGATGTAACACTTTACCCCCAACCCGAATGTAGACAAACTCCTTCAAATCTAAGTTGCAAGAGACACCTAAAACCCCCACATTTTGAGCCCTGAATTGTCCTAATACATGGAAATGCATACCATATGAGCTAGAAACATGGAGAAACGCTTCAAGAGGTGTCACAATTTGGAACACCATGTGAAGTTTCAAGTGCATTTCACCTCAAAACTGTAGAAATTTTAACTCATAATAGCAATACTTAAACTCACAATTAAATCTTACAGCTGAGAAAACTAAATAAGGAAGACACCTATTAAAACTTCATTTATATGTCTAACAGAATAACTCTATATTGTAGACACCACATATCACAAGATTAGATCAAACCAGCAATTTGGCAAATAGAACATCTAAGAAATAAGAGGTCTGCAAATTCAAAACAATAGCTAGACATTTTAGCAGGAACCACATTTCGACTCATTAACTATGAAAGAAATATTACATAGGCTCAATACTTGCTCAGAAAGCAAGCTATAGCAATCTCTGCTCACACACGCACTGCAAATCACGCTAATCTTACTACAATAATGTGCCTTCCTTCTATTTATAGACTGAGAGAGGAGGGTGTTACAAAAAGGGTAATAAAAGCCTCTAGTGGTGCACCTCATTTATGCTCTTGTGCTCATAAATGAAAGGAATAACTCCCCAAATAAAAAGTAACTCCCAAAGTAATGCAACCTCATGCCTAGGTAAATGTGCTCCACCAAGAGGGAATCTCTCCTAAAATAGTGCACCCTCCATGTTGAGATGTAACTCCAAAAATTACTGTACCCCACCACTAAAGTGTAACTGCTAGAGTTGATACACCAACATAGAGAAGTGCACCCTACCTCGTGTAACTCAAGGTTCCAAAAATTGTTTGGCAGGAGATGTCCAGGGGCACTCAAAGAGCCTTAAAGGACGAAGAACGAGATGGAGGAGCACTTTATTTTCCGATCTCCTATCTACTACAAGGTATGGGAACATTTCTACTACCTCTTTAGGAGGTCTCAGAGCTCTCTCTCTATCTTCTTCTGGTATTAGGATCAGCAATGTTTAGCCTTCTTTATGAGAGAGGCATTATGTCTCCAATCCTCCACGCTTAGGCCACCCTCCTGTCTTAAAACTAATCAAACGATTACATCCCTTTTTTTGAAGCTCCCAGTAGTCAAGGGCACCAATCAGCAAGTAGACAATAGCACCATTCCAATAGTGTCCAAATCCTAGAGACCTCGAGGGGCCTCCTACCCATGAAACCCATGTGAAGTTGCAAACTCTAGTCCCATGACAGGGCTTGTTCTTTCAACAAGAAGTGTTCATCTAAACAACACAACAAGCACCTCCCTTGAGAGGGCGAGACACACCGAGAATTGGCTTTGCTCCCAACTCGTCTAGATAGTGCTCTATCATGAGATTTATCTCTTCAACCTTAGATGCTACGTGAGATTGTTACAAAGGTGGATGATGGCATTTCCTCTTCATGTGACAAGCCTAAGGGGCACTGAGGCTTCTCCTTCCCCCTTGTACCCTCCTCTAAGGCATCCCTCAACAAAAGATATGATAAGATAAGATAATTTTCTTAATGTCCAACAAGTGACCATAAATAGGTCAAAGGGATTGCTAGGTACATACGAAAAAATATATGGTGGGAGTACGTGTGCAACTCCTATAAAAGCATAACTAACCTCTGAGATAAAAGACCTAGAATCTAAGATCTATTGTCTAAGAAATAGAAAGACACGGAGTTGGGAGTCCCTACGTTTGAGATAGTTTTGTGCATCTTTGCGCTCTAGCCCTTTAGCATTCCAGTGTTACTCCATATTTTCCAACAACAATTTCTTTTCTAGATATTAGAGTTTAAACCTTAGTTTCGATTTGCTTTTGGTCTTTTCATAGTAACAGCCCTTGTGCTACCACAATGTATTGATATTGTTGTAATTAGTAGTCTCGTTGACCTATTTGTGGTCACCTATTGGACATCAATAAAATTATCTTTATCTTATCGTATCTTGGTTGTCATCCAATGATCAGCCTTAGAGGTTGTTAGAAATCTAGAAATGCAGTTGACCACAAAGCTCAAATCCGACCTAGTCATTTTGAGATAGATCAATCCGCCCACCAACTATCTCTACACTAACTCATTTGCTAGATCGAAGTCAAATGTGGTTGATAATCTCAGCCCTGTTATCGCGCAATTTGTACTTTTCCAAAAGGGAAGGGCTAAATGAGGGCAAATTGGCGTAACAGGAAGTTGTCCTATCATTGTCGCCTTAATAAGACACCTCTTTCTATTTAGGGGTGAAAGCCCAGGGGAGACGTCCCCGGTGACCTGGGGGTTTGAGAAGGCAAAGGTTGAAGTATCAAGAAAAGTTATCCCCTCTCACAAGTCACACCGATCAGAAAGTCCCAAAGTTTTAACAAATGAAGCAATAATATGCTTAAGTGTACCTGCCTGGAACAAAGCAACAAGAAAACACTATTTTTTGCAAGTACAGTTGATGTTAGTGCTTCATAAAACCTTGGACTTGACCATGAAAGCAATAAGTTGATAAAAGATGAAGCAAACAGAAATCTATAACAGCAATATATATATGATAATGGCTTCACAATCAATGCCTTAAATTAGCTTCAAAATGACCAAAAATGATAATCTAACAATAGCACTATGCTAGCATTTGTTAGAATGCTAGTGAGGCAATGTAAAAATCAACTTTATCAATTGCTTTTAGGAGCTTTTACTGCTGTAATATATGGTTGTAGCTTACTTTTGTAACAGCAGCAAGAAGGTTAGTAGATTAGTCTAATCTAGGGTTAGGAAATGTTAGCAAATAGCTTGAGGTATAGGATTTAAGGGTTGTTCTTATCAATCAATCAAATGTACGACCTAGATCAATGTCTTTAGGGCTCATGGAGTCACTTTTAGCAGCAGCAATCTTGAAGGAATCAAATGATAATGTGTGAGCTAAGGACAAGAGGGATGATGGTTGAAGTGTTGGTAACCCAAGACCTCAATCAACAAACCCTAGAAGGAAAACGGCTACTAGGAAGTAGGTAACCCTAGGCCCTAGCGGTTTTCCTTCTTCTTTAGCTCAAGCTTGAAGTAAAAGAAGGCTTGATGAAGCAAGTGATGCAAGAGTGCTACAATGGTAGGGCTCTAGCACATGCTTCAAAGGATAGGTTTTCTAGCAAAATCTAGTAGGTGAAAAGCTATTAAGACAAGGACAATAACATGTGCTTGATCTCCTAGGGTTTTAAACTAAGTTGCAGGAAACGGCCCCCTGGGTGTCGTACCAATACCCGAAACCTACCGAAACGGGTACGAAACTCCACTGAAACGTTGTCGGCTATACCGTCGGGGAGTTTCAGCCTATATGACAGTCATTTCGCCAGATTTTTTTCTTGTTTGCGGGCCTGGCCAAGCGGCCAAGAGGGCCGTGGGTCCCTTCGATGGAAAAAAATACCCTCGTTAACCACTAATAAACATTTTAAATCTGTCCAAACATCATCACCATTTCACCCACCCTATTAATTAATGAAGTGACATTCTCCTTTATCTTTCATTTTCATCCTTTTACTTAAATTTTTAACGTTACCATTAATTGTTTTAGGATGTTTGAGAGTGGCTCCAACTTCATTCGACTTCATATGCAGAAAGTAGAATTTTAGGTCCCGTTCAAAATTCAGCAGACTTAATGGTTTTCAGGATTTCAAGATTGGCAGGATTACAACGTTTCCATTGGATTGTATCATGTGTAAGGGTATGGAACTGGCATTTAATCAAGAGCAACAAGGCCTCTATGTACCTTGATGTCCATCGCTTAACATTTTTGGAGTTGATCCAAGTGTCTTCATGCAAGGTATTACACCTACAACTATGTGCCACATGTCTTAGACATGGTTTTCTTTCTAAAATGTCATTTATGTGTATCATTATTTTTTCTTGCAAGATAATGTGTTAATATATATATATATATATATATATATATGACGTTTCCCCTAACGTTTCCATTTTTGGAGGGTCGGGTTTCCTGACATACCCGTTTCGGAAACTTCCAGACGTTTCCCCATTTCGTGCAACTTAGGTTTTAAGCTAGCAATTTCATAATCTTAGTAAAATGCAAAGTAAAGTACCATAACCATTCAAAGGAAAGAAGAATTGCAGAAATTCACTTACATTCACCAAGAATAATCTAGCCAATAACCTAGTTGAGGACTTTCCACCAAGAAAATGACAAGAAATATCAAAATTAGCCTCCTCCAAGAGTTGCACACCACTTAATTTCAGCCAATAAACCCTAAGGGGGCTGAATTTCAGACCTCACAAGTGTGAGTGAAAGAATCATGAAAAAATACATGGGAATAATCCCTTACTTATACAATCCAAATGACCTTTAGTTACAAAATTAGGTCAAAAAGGCCGACATGGCCAGTTTACATGAAAAATCCAATTTTACACAAAATTATCCAATAAAACCCTAATTTTATCTTTTTAGGGTGACGTTAGCCTCTTCGTTGGAACGCTAGCCCTCCAAGTCAAACGTTGGGGCTCAAAACCCCTCAGGAACTGCCACGTGCCAACCCAAACCGTCCTCAAGCTCGACACCTCAACTAGGTGACGTCAAGGCTCTAAATGATGACGTCAAGGGCCTTCAAGGGCCAACATCATGGTGGGAGGGCAAGACTGTTAGAATATAGAAGATTGTGTGCTCGTTTTACCATTGACGATACCCTCGTCACCCAACCATAGGCCGAAGCCACCCTCCGAGCACCTT
>SNQJ01S0255791.1:0-12545 GCA_010110895.2 Picea sitchensis | reverse complement strand
TGATCTTTTTCTTAAATTTGGATTTGAGTCCTAGTTGATGCCATAATTTAGATTTATGTGTTGTGTGGTGATTAATTGTAGCAATGGGAAGAACTTCTTATCATTCAATTGAGTTCAGTAATGAGGTGTGTATTGTCTTTTTCTAGACTATGAATATGATATTTAAAACAAATTTATTGGAATGGTAAATATTAAAAGTGTTTCAAGGAATTTCCTTTGGACAACACTCTTTGTGAAGTTTGTTTCCCATATTCATTAGCAACCTACCCTAACCTAGCCACCACTCTAAACTATTAGACTCCTTACGCAACATCTCTAGGCCTCTCTCCTACTATCCTAAAAACTCACCTCCATCCTTAGGATTGTCTACCATTTGACTGTCCTAAGCTATTTTTGCAGCCCCAACCTACCTAACGTTGACCTATTTTCATACTAACTCACCCTAGGATATCTCTCCTTTCATGCCTAGGCCATTATCTCCCTAATGCAAGGCCATTAACCCTATCTCCTAAACATTTAGACACCCCACGACTACCAACATAAACCCTTACTGTTGACTGTCCTGAAGTCTTAATTTAAGACCTTATTCCACTTTGACACACCCCTAAAAACAAACTCACATACCTCTTAGTCACTCTACCAAAACCGCCTCCCAAACTCTCCACCCAAAATCATAGTAAAACCTTCAATTATGACTGTGTGAACATAGTCATTCTCAACCACATTTAATTTGTTTTTGACAGAGATAATTCATGGGGAACATAACCTACAATCTGCATACATAACCTATAATCTACATACAATCGATATAGAATGCAATCGAATTCTTCCCTTCGATCGTTCCAAATGATGACACAAACAATTCAATGTGGAATGATTTGAATGCGTTGGCATTTTACAAAAAATATAGGTGGATCCCTCCTAGTTGCAGGATCACTCCTCAATATGCATGTGACTTATAAATTAATAGAGATTACCGACCAACGATGTGAAACTTAGAAACGCTGCATTTTTTTTCTTGGTGTTGCTTTGGGTGCTCTGCACTAACCTATGCCTCTAGTGAGAATCGCCTACAGTTTTCCAGTCAATAAAGACACTCTTGACCACCAAAATAAGCATTTAATAGATTCATTCATCAAGTCCAGAGCACACAAATAATTGTCAGCCAAAACAACCCAAAATTTTGCTCATGAAATCACATTGTCATTTGTTTACCATCATACACTGTAACTGAATTCGTATTGGAGTGGTCTCTATGGAATTATGCCCAAACCATATCCTCCTTCTGGTGATGAATTTGAATTAATATGGCCAAAACCTATCCTTGTTTAGATTTCCTCCAAATCCCGGTAGAACCTACCATGAAGACCATATCCCAGCTTATAGATGTCAATATTAAAATAATTTTCAAAACCAATTTTTGAGTTTTCAAAGAGAATGTGGTTTATGAAAGTTGTATGCGTGATACCATTGAAATATGTGTGAAGGGTTTGATAGTTGGTGCACCAATTTTGAATTTGGATGAGATTTGAGTTTGAATCATGTGGCCAAATTGTATTCATGTAGCCTACAATTTGGATTACAGATCAACCTTTTTATATGCCTTTGCAAAAATATCCCTATAGCTTACAAGTTGGACTCATAGACTCCTGCAGCTTTCTCTTTGTTTAATTCTTTGGACTCTAAATATGCTATATCTTGTGTGTGTTTCTATTTGACTTAAAATCTTCCACCTTCCAAGTTATACATTCAATGACTCCTGTAGGTGTTGATTTAAAATTTCAATGTGTTGGATTAATTCACAACAGTGGTAATGCCCTTATTGTAGTGTTTCCTTGGAAAACTTGCAATGTTTTTTCTACAATGTTACTAGATCTCTTTACAAGCTCGCAATATTTTGAACATTTGTTTTTTACAACAAGCTTGCAACACAATTTTAGAGGCTTGGGACTTGTTTAATTGAACTAACAACTTCTAGAGGTTGGCAAGTTGACAACCAAATGACTCTATAGCTCTACAATAGTAACAATTTTACTCTACCTTCAACATATAATATGAAGCTTACTAACTTGATTGAGTGTTTAATGATCAAATTTTATTGGTCATGACCCCATGTATAAGAGAGATTAAATTTCTACTTGGAGGATGAAAGTTGATATATGTGAGGCTTCTTCTATTTAAATAAGAGACCCCAATACCTCATCATCTCTCTTGTAGCTTCTTCTCACTGAAAGCAAAAAAAATTATTCATTGAATTCAAGGCTGCTACAAGTCTGATAAATAACAGATTTCTCACAGGCTATAATCTAGGTTTTTGAGAAATTTTGCAAGCATGCCTATTATAATTTATTTCTTCTCCCCTCCAAAAATCACGAGTACCCAATTCATGGATATCAAGATATAAGAAAATCATTATCTGCAACACAAGCTTGTAAACAGTCTTGTAACTTTTGATAACCAACATATAACTTCAATACTTTCAATGATTTTCACAAGTAATAATGCCAAAGATATTACAGCTGTAAAAATCAACCCCCAACCAATACAACTTTGCCCACACCAATAATAATGACCAAAGAAACAATCCACTTTTCCAATTGAATAATTTGATGTTGTTGTTCCAATTCATTACTTTGTATGCCCTCTGGCTCACTTTGTTTTTACCATTTCCTTGAGCATGCATGTAACAAATTGGATGGGGGAATTTCCCTAATATTTGTTTGAGCACTTCCTTGAGACTGTAAAGGTGAACATAGAGCACAAATTCCATGTAGAGACTAGCTTATTAATGTACTAGTATTCATTCCAAGAGCCAAAGCACTATTCTCAACACTACTTCCAGTAATATTGGAACAAGCATACCTTTAAAAAAAAATCAATAATTAGAAACCATGTCTTCATTTTTTTTTTAATATGCTACGAAACCTTGCCATGAAATTTATATCCTTGTCTTGGGAATTGGATTGATTCCTTCTATAGTCAAAGGAGACTCTACAAAGATAGTGTGCTCTTCCAGCTTGTTATTTTATCTGCCATTAAACTGAGGATTTTTCCAATTTCATCCTTGATATGATGTGGAAGATAATCTTCTTAGTATCTGTAAGTATAAACAAAAGATAATTATTCATAACTCATATAGTTACACCACAATGCTGAAAAAAAAGGAAGGATGAGAAAAGTAGAAAAATAAACCAAATCCTGAAATGATGAGATGTTTTGCAAGAAATCTTGAGGACATTTTTGTCAATAAGAGGACTTGTCCTTGAAGACAAATAATTCTTGTAGAAACTAATTTATGAATGTAATTATGCATCAGATTATGGAGCTACATATCAACAAGAAATCAAAGAAAATTGATTTTTAAAGACTTGGCCTATGTACAAGATTTCCAAGAATGATTCACGTAGAAATGTGTTTCCAAATTTGGTTTATTGAAACTTCAATTCCTTAATTAGTGGCACCTTTGAATCTTGCTTTACAACTCCACTAATGTTTTTTTTCCAACTTGTGTATGCTGATATAGAGCTTTGTACATATCTTTTTATTCTCTAATTTAATTACCCATGACTTGTCATGATATATCACCTTTTCTTATGAAATTATATCTCCTTTTGTGCATCAACTTAGTCATTCATTGATTGACTGCTATAATGTGGTCGGTCCTTAAGCATTTACAGAGCCAATATCTGATTTTGTTGGATATACCCAAGTGTAATGTCCTTAGGGCCAATTAGCAACAATCCTATGAATGTATGGATGAATCAAGATGTGGTTATGGCTGCAAAAGGTGAATGCTCCGAAGCTATGGTAATGAGACAATAAGGATTTAGTTCTTCATGCAATTGTATCTTTGGATAAGCTATGGATATAGTGTTGTAGGATCAAAATTGTGTGGAAATTACACAGGTATTATTTGTGGTGTAAGCAATATAAGCTTTTGAAATGGTAAATGACATGAAATGGAGCTCAAAACAACATACTTTTTAAATGATAGGGCCATAGATGAAGTCCATAAGGATCAAGGTGTCACATGATTGCTTCCCAAATATTTCAAATTTGGTATTATAATGAAACTTATCGCAAGATTTATAGTGAAAGAGAATAGGTGTTGTGAGACCAATAGACTTCCACAACAACTCTCAAGGCCATACACGATTCCAACAATGATACTCTTAAATCAAGGTAGATTTTGTGACTACAATATTCATGTATGCATTTGAAGGGGGATTTCTTAAAAAAAATGGTGGTTCAATTTTTGTGTCTTTGTACTGTGTATTATCTCCATTATTATTATTTTTGTGGTTGCAATAGTTTGGACGAACTTGATATACTTTTGATAGATAATAAATCCTACAATTTCTTTTTTAAATTATTTGAAATCTATGAGGAATCTTGATTCAGTTAGTATGATCAATCTACTTTTTATTTTTTGATTAATGCTTATTTCTAAAATGTATTCATTCAATATACATTGTACACCTGTCTTTGACTTTTGTTATGTTATCATTTTTTTAGTTGCGAGGAGAACTAACAAAAGGCCATGCAGACCTAGAAAGTAAGTTTTTTGTTATGTTCTTATATTTCTTTGTAGTTCCCATTTCCTTTCAACATGTGAAGCATTTCCTTTAATGGTGTTATTCTATTGGTTGTTTCAAGAAACAATCTCACTAAGGATTCTCATATTGCAACAATTAGGAATCAGGTTAGACTCTGGACTTTGGAAACTATACTTATTTTAGTATTACGTGTGATTTGACCATATTTTAATTATGTGGTTTTATAAAGTTGATTTCATTGGTGTGTCCATATTTGGTTTTCAAGTTATGGGATCCACGATTCTTGATTTTATTTGGAAATCTCGTGTTGCAAAATTTTAGCATATCATAGAAAGTAGATCATTCACAATAGTTCACTATTTGATTGTAATTTTCCATATGGTAGTTGGTCCTCTAAGAACTGGGAATGATCACTATATTTTGATATTCATCCTTTATTTGAAAAGGGCCTTTGCATTTCTCCACTACAAGTTTCATTGGCATTCAAAAGGGCATTGGTTCTCATTTATTATGTCTTTATCCTTTCTGAAATTCCATAGTCAAGAGAGATAGGCCATCTATTGTTATTCCTATTATACATGTCATCGTCACTGCAAGGATGAAGTTAATGATACTAACCTTCAATATAAGGACTATCAAGGCCTACTAACAAAACAATTTTACCCTACAAAACATTTATAGAAAAACATGAAAATTTCCATGGCCTTGCACTCTAGTTTCAACGCTTCTAGCAGTTGGTGGATGGGTAGTATTTGACCTCTAAGCCTATTGACAATGTGGATGGTCCATTTTTTGGTCCTCATTGAGTGACATATTTTTTATTGGGAGTGAACCCATTGAAGACTTCTAAATGTACTTGTTCCTATAGAATTCCAACCCGGGTGACTGCTCATGCTCCATCTTATTTACATGTTGTTGTAGCTTCTAAATTTTAGCTTCTTGTTCCCTGGATTTTTCTCTTAGGCATTGATTTTCCACATCTAACAGGAATTCCTTCGATTTAATAGTGTCCAACTAATCTGTAAGGGAGGTCTCCTACTGTGAAAGCTCCTCCACCCAATTCTCTATATTCACCTTCCACAATTTGAGGCTCGATATTAAATCCACTAGCATGGATTGAGACTCATCACAATGGTGCCTACATCTATAAATGACAAGGTAAATTAGATCAATGATATTGACCATTAGGGGTTTGCCTCCAGTGCCAGCTCCCAAGTAGATAATGAAAGTATGCTTATGTAGCTTGCTAGTTTGGGCTTATTACTGTATGAATGGCATATTTGTTTTTTTTTAAAACACCAACATTAGTTGCTCTAGCGATGAACATGTATGTCGCTTGTATAGCCATTTGGTCTCAAAGTATGTAACTTCGTCGCTCTAGCGACTACATGTTCGTCTTTCGTTTGACCTTTTTAGCTTCAGGTTTGGTTTATTGACTAAGTTTGTCAGGGTTGTCTTGGTCCCTCTTGCGACTAATATTAGTTGTTAGACCGACTAACATTCGTGGCTAGACCGACTAATTATGGTCGCTAGAGTGACCAAGGTTATGTTTTCCTTAGAGATGCTAGCAAGGATGGCGACTAAAGTTGGTCGCTAGACTGACTAATATTGGTCGATGGACCGATGAACAAAATTGTTTCCCTATTGTGAATAGGCTTCTTTTCCCGGTCGCTAGACCGGTGAAGATCCATGTGTGGTCGCTAGACCGATGAATTGATTCCGATGAAAAAATATGATCATCGTGGTCGCAACAACGACCCTATTCCAGTGAAACTTTATCACCATTGCGTCGCAAAAACGTTCAAATTTAGTAGTGGGGGGCTAGGTTCTAAAAAACATTCACCTTTTTTATTTGTCCCTAGCTTCCAAAAATTCATGGAGCCTGGTACATGGGAATGGCCTTTAGCCCTCACTCCTTCAAGCAATTTTTTTCCTAAGAGAATCAAGGTAGGAGTGGATTAGAAATCCTTCCAAAAGTTTTCAAAATGGATCCATGGTCTGAAAAGCAACACTGAAAGATTTTCCTTTGATTGGAAAATGCCTAAATTGGAAAATTGGTAATGGACAACATATTCTCATTGGGAAGGACCCCTGGATTGGCTATGAAAATATCCACCTTCTTCCAGAACCTCTCTTAAATTTACTAAATTCTCAAGGGTTCTATTACTTAAATAATATTTGGAATGGAAGATGGATGGAAGCCCAAGATATGGGCTTGGAGGGAGAGAATTCTCAGCTTTGGTCTGGTTATATCGATGCACTTAACCGATACAAGGACCACCTCTCAGACATGAAGGACAATATAATCCAGTCAACAAATCATGTTGGAACCTACAAATATAAATGGGGATATAAAGTCTTGTCCTCAACGAACTGTGATGTCCCTCTCCCATGGTGAGGGGAAATACTCTGGAAATTAAAATGCCTACCTAAGTCAAAAATTGTACATGTGGTTTCTCCTTTTCAACAAATAACCCACCAGGTACATGCTACAGAGGAGGAATTTCACAGGGTTGGGCAGATGTAACCTATGCAAATCCAATAATAAATCCAATATTCACCTTTTCTTGGAATGTTCTTACACCAAGGAGGTTTGGAAGAACCTTAGCAAGGAGTTGGGACCCACCTGCACCTTATCAGGTGCTTTCGTTGAAGAAGGGTTACATAATTGGCTCTCCTCCCCAAATGTTCTACCATTTAAATACCTCCCTCTCTTTACCTCTTAAGGCATATGGATTGCACACAATCATGCCCTTTTCGAGGACAAGCATCTCCCCACCTTGATTTGTGTAGATCAATACCTAGACATCATTTCCTCCTATCAGTAAACCCTTCCCATCCATCTCCCCCTCCCAAAGCCATCTCCCTGGTTGAAACATACCACCCAGGGGATTTCTTCGAAAAAGCCGCCCAATGATAGCCCTCCTAGGGAGGGGTAGGGAGCATTATTTATACTTCTAAAAATAATTCTATTTATTTCTCCACTAGATTGGGTCCAGCCACAAAAAATCACAGTGAACTCATGGCATTCTATCTCACTCTTCTTCTAGCAAGGGAAAAAGGCATCACAAATCTACACATTTATGTAGATTCACAAAAAAATGTTATAAATTGGATGAAACACACTTTGAGACTACACATCCACTTTCTTTGGCCTATTTTATTCTATATTCATAGGCTCACAAATTATTCCTCTCACATTGAATATTCTCATGTTTACAAGCAAAAAAACCAAGAGGTCGATGGACTCTGAAAAATTATACTGGAAAGGGATAGGGGAGTCAGGAAAATCCAGGAAAAAAACCTGGACACTGACAGAGAATATATTCACAACCCTCGATTCGAAATCATGGTAGTTGTGATTTTCTGTATGATGTAAGTCTCCTTTTGTAAAGAAAATAGTTGCTTCATGAAACACCAACAGATTTTTTGTTTGTACCATCCACTTTGGACCTGCCCACGGAAGGTTCTGATATATCAGACTTCTCTCTATGAATGATAGCCTTGGAGGATGAAAAATGAAAAAACATGGTATCAAAGATGGTCTTCCTCAAGCCAAGACATTAAATGATATCTTTTAGAATCTGTAATATTTTTTTGATACCCCGAGGTTGTTGGAATACTAAGAGGGGGGGTGAACCAGTATGAACACTTTATATCAATTTTAACCACAATATATATTCTTTCACTTTATAAACAATGTTCAACAATTTATCATCAATGTATCATCTATGATTTCATTCAATATATATATCATAAGCATGTAATCATAAGCAACATCACATCAACATCACATCAAGAACACAGTACACCAGTATTTACATGGAAACCCAAATGGGAGAAAACCACAGATTGTTGTCTTATATATATCAAGAATTCATTCATATGAAGCACCAACTTCCCAATTCTCTAGCTACAACTGGAAGGAGGCTACAACCCCCTACTTACAGGCTCCAACCTAAAGGAAGCTACAACTCCCTCAATTCTCTGTCTCTAACCAAAAGGAGGCTACAACCCCTTGGTTTCTCTGGCTCCAACCGAAAGGTGGCTACAACCACCTAGTTCTCAGGCTCCAACCTCAACGAATATCCAACTCCCTAATTCTTCGGCATCGACCAGAAGAAGGCTACAACCCCCTTTCCTTGCCCCATCCTACCACCCTGAAATATAAGTGTAAACCATCTGTCACTACCAAAATCACTGCCACTGTTACTACCACTGTGACTGTCACTGCCACTATCAATACCTCTATCACATCAACCTATAACCTGTAAACTTGTCACTATGTCCAACCTATCACTGTCAACCTATCCAACCTGTCACTATCACATCAACATGTCCAACATGTCATTGTCTCATCCACGAAACCAGATCCACTCTCATCTGCATGCAACTCATTCCAATATCACCAAGAGCATATCTCAAAACATATGCTCATTGTCACCACCACATTCCTCTACCAAGCATGTACTAAGATAACCACATACTATCAAAAGATATGTGTCTCAACCAAGTACCAACCTGTACCATGCATCAACTTGTACCTCAACCTGTACCATCAACCATGTACCATAACAACTGCATCAACCATGTACCATAACAATTGCATCAACCATGCACCAAACTTGTATCATCACCACCTGTACCATACCATCTGCCAATCATGCACATCAACCATGTACATCAACACTTGTATCATACCATGTACCAAGACAATAAACCAAGAAATGTATCAGCAATGTATCTCAACAAATAGACCTCAACCATCATGTACCATGCATCCAATGATGTGCCTCAAGTCATATACCAAAGCCCAAAAACACATGCCTCAAGCATGCTCCTCAATATCACCAAGATACAACCTCATAACACAATATACCAAGCCTAAAATATGCACCATAACATGTAACCAAACCAGATACCAAGATAGCCAATAATGATTATAATCAATGTACCATAACATCACCAATAGGTACCATACCATCATGTATCATCAACATGTACCATACCGTAACCAAGCATGTAACCCTTAATACTTACCTATGATCCTATAGCTGACCCGATACTATGTAACAATGACCTGTAACTTCTTCCACATTCCTCAGCAACCTGGAACCAACATCCTTCTCACTTATGTCTCGTCCTTGCAGGACAAACACCTTCTGTGACGCGGGTCCTCGCGTGACTACCTCTAGGAAACCCACGGAGATGCCTCGTGGGACACTTAGTGTATGACATGTGTGGATGACCCTAATTAGGGTTTCCTCAGATTCTCCTGCTCTCCTCTGCAATCCCAAAAATCGCTCACTTCTCTCACTTCGCTACCTCAGAATTCTTCGTCGCAAACTAGCCAAAAGATCATAATACTAGACCATAACATTCACAAGATAGATATCAATGTAAGTGTGTGAGTGTACTTGTGAATGACTCCTTGAGGGGTATTTATAATTTTTCTAGGTAACCTCTTCCCTTAAATTTAGGTCTTCCATATATTTCTTGTTGCAACCACTTTACCCTTTCATTCATTGACTTGTAACCAACTAGGGCTTCTTGACCATTCTTCGGAGCTTCCAACTTTACAAGACCATATCTCCCTAACCGTGATGAACCATGTGGCGTACCACATATCACCGAAAATAGAATGACATGTACTATACATATATGATAGTATTACCTTTAATTACATTGTCCTTCATGTCATTATTCCTCAATCAAATTTGGGTCCCATAACCACACCTCCAGGGCTACATTTAGACTACATCAAATGCACCCAACTAACTCACCATCAATCTCGATCATAGAACTTTCCAACATATATGGACCTCTCCAAGGGTTGAAATCAATCTCTAAGGGTTGACATAAATGACAATCGATTGTCCAAACCAATTGTCCAACAATCTCCCCCTTTGGCATTGATGGAAACACCAACATTGATGGAAACACTCATACTCCAATGCTCATTCTCCCCCTATGACCATTGCTCCTCATCAATGTTTCTCACTCTCCTCCTTTGACATCAATGGAAAAGGATATATCTCCTTAGAGTTTATCCCTCTATCGTTATGCATATGTTCTTTCTCTTTGTTTCCATGCCCTTGTTATTTCTTTCTTTCTTTGAAAAAAGGTAACTCCCCTTGTCGATAAGTCTCCCCCTATCTGCATGCTACTGATCTTCCTTTATGAATCTCTTTATTTGATAATTTATCTTCCGTTGAATTTTCTGTAAGATGTAGATCAATGTAGGGATACTTGTATATGTTACCTTTTCTCTCTTCTAGTGCTACTTATTTTACATTGGTGCTTCCTCTTGTAACTCTTTGACATATATAAAAAGAATTCATTAGTTGATTTCTTCATTCACTTGTCATGTTCACTTGACCGTACTGTTCCATGATTTTCTTCTGATGATTTATCTGTTGGCATATTTATTAAAGGTAGACAGAAGGCAGAGTATTTGTTTGTCATTGATGGAAATCTCAGCTCGACGATGACGAACAAGAGAAAGTGGCAAGACCAGCAATGCAATGATGATCGCATGGAAAGATCAGAAGCATAAACTCTAGGAGTCAAGGAAGCAACTCATGGCAGAAAATCGCAAAATGAGAAACCATGACTTAATCTCCATTTCGAAGTTTCGGATACCAGGAGTTGGAGGTTTCAAGGAAGCAACTCACGGCATAAAATCGCAAAATGTGAAACCACGACTTAATCTCCATTTCGGAGTTTCAGATACCGGGAGTTGGAGGTGTCAAGGACACTCACGAAAAGAATGATGAAATCACGAAATGTGAAACCACGACTTAATCTCCATTTCGGAGTTTCGGATACCGGGAGTTGGAGGTGTCAAGGACACTCACGACAAGAATGATGAAATTACGAAATGTGAAAGATCAAAGTATGTCAAAGACTCCATTTTGGAGTTTCGCAGATCGAGAAATCAAAGATCAAAAGAACTTTAACCTTTGAAGTAGCGAACCTCGAAATCCCGAAACAGACACATTAACAAACCACGTCAGCTAAGGACACGTGGCACAATCAGGCAATGACAAGTGTCAAGATGATTCAACATTTGAGGCACATGTAAGTCACGAATCAGAGTGACACATGGCAGTTATTCGACACGTGTCAATCCATGTGTCACATCAGCGGGTTTACATCACATCCGAACTTTCTATTTCGGGGTTTTTACATAGAAAGCATAAACTCCACCATCATGAAATATCGAACTCCGAAATGTCGAAATGTCGAAACGCGAAAAAACACCTTTTGGTGTAGGCTGTGGTCACCGTCAGTGGTCATGTGAGAGGGAGGAGATAACACCAAGATAAGCTCCTTTTTGGCGGTCGTAACATGAAGAGTCGAGACTCTTCACCACAGGAATGCCGAAATGTTGAAATGTCGAAATGCGAAATGGCGAAATCAACGCGAGACCCTATGCTTGTAATCCAACGGTGTTGGATACTTGGAAATCTGATCAAAGGGCTACTATTGCTCTTCATGATTAATTGTTCAGTTACGATTCAGTTAACAGAACCAAATCATGGTTCTTGGACGGTTGGCGTTTCAGTTGTTGAAGCGTTGTTCTAGGGATTTGTGGGGTAACTGAAGGGGTTGTAGTGTATAAAAGTAACACACAGTGACTGTTGGGGTTGGTCGTTCTGAATGAAAAATGAGTTGAATTGTAGGAAAGGGAAAATTACAGTATGCGCAGTGTGAGACCGACAGTATGCGTAGTGTGAGATAAATCTCAGAGATGAGGAATAGACTAAAGCATAGCAGAATTGCAGAACAGACAAAGGAAGAGAAGAATTGCAAAACAGTTAGAAGTAGACCAGATTTACAAAACAGAGAAGAAGTGGTAAGAATCGATTTATCTATGTTGTTGGTTATTCAATCATTTATTTATAATCAGGGAGGTAGGGTGGTGCTAGGGAGGACTGTGGTCCTCTGATATTCGAGTTGGTGCTTGAATATTGGGAGTTGTAGCTT
>SNQJ01S0255789.1:0-12532 GCA_010110895.2 Picea sitchensis | reverse complement strand
TGTGCTCTCAAAAGGGGAAAGACTAGATTCAATTATAATTTTATTTTATTCACATTATATATCTCATTTATATTAAGTTGTAAAATACATTTATATTTTGGGTTTTAATTAATTAATTATAGTATAATAATTTTAATAAAATGAAAATAAAAAATAAAAAATATTTATTTTAAGTGGGAATTTATTAAATTATTACATATTTAAAATAAATCTATGTTAATTATCATCATTAGTGTAAGGCCTTCTGTGACACCCACTGACCGCATGTGCTCCTTAGGAAGATTCGATGACAAGATAGATGAAGAGCACAAGGAGGAAGCAATTGGTTGGGCAAGAACTTGTCTTATGGGCATGGAAAAGAGAACCATGGGGCACGATGGTGACGTATGAGCCCAAGGGGGCACACACCCTTCTTCCATTGTGATGGATGAGAGAGACTTGGGTTGTGCTTGGGAAAGGATGGGACAAGTTGGGAGCATTCCGAAGGAGTGGAACCATCTTCCCTTGGCACCATGGGTGCACTGGAGAGGTTGGACGAATCCATCGACACACCCATGGAGAGTCACAACGATCAACACAAGGAAGAAAACAAGGAAAGGGGAATGTTCCTAAGGATGGGGAGCTCTGGTCCAAGAGATGCGATGGTTGATGGGTGGACGAGCTTGTTTGGGTGCACTGGGTCCATGAAGGGAAATGAAATTTCTTTTGGGTGTGATGATTCACGAAGGGGCGCAATAGACCCAAAGGACGTGATGTTTCATATTTGTGATCCTTGGATTCCATATAAGATCACAAGATGCACAAACAAATTCAGAAGGAAGTGTGAAGAAAAGAAACATGAAGTAGACAGAGGTTGGGAACATAAGTGGGGTGCACCAAAGGTTGAGGAAAGGAGGAGCAATGTGGAAAGTCTTGGTGTGATAGATCTACAAGTCTGGACAATTTTGTTGTATGGGGTAGAGTTGTGAGACTCTTCCAATCTATGTAACTGGGATAACAGTGCTATCTTTGTAATGCATTGTTTCTATTTCGCAATATAATAAGCGAAGCCATGTATTAAACATCGTTGGTTCCTGCCACACAATATTTGTGTCTCTTTTGTTTCACATGTTTTCTGTTGTATGCCAGAATGACTAAGTGTTAAAGAATGTGAGCAAATGTCTAAGTATATAATTGAGTTGCATAGAGTAAGAATGTGGCTCATCTGTAGCCTAGAATAGAGAATGGTTATGCTCTAGGTGAAGAGGCGTAGTCCAAGTGAAGTATCCTTATTTGAGCAAAGATTCCAAGTGAGAACCGTCACGGTGCTTCACATCCACAAGATGTGAAGGTTGGACTTGGGAATGACTCTTGGGGTCATGAAAAATGGTATCAGAGTAGTTTTGCAACAAAGAAATTTGTGGAGACACAATGCACATTATGACAGGCTTTGCACAATACAGAAGTGGGGTGACCCAAGGTGGTGCAACTCTTTGGACAGAGGCAGATGGAGTCTTATGACAGAACTAGGCCATGAATGACTCAAGGTAGTCTGAATCAAGTGTCTTGCCTCGACTTTATGTAGAAGAGACTTGGTTTGTTCAACAAACTAGGATCTATAGGGAATTGCAATGAACAGCTTTGGAACCAAGTGATGGATGAACACAATCTAGGTATATTGTATTGTGATTCTGTTTGTCTTTTTTACTTAACCCAAAAATAGTGGGAAGGCTTGGTTTGTAGGAAGCTATGAAGGATTTTTGCCTTGGGTGCCTTGGGTGGAAAGCTTGGCAGCCAAGACCATTAGTTGTGTTTTCTGGATCTAGTTATCAACGAAATAGCAATACAAGATATGGTTGACTCAAGAGCCTCGCATAAATTTCTGAAGACTGAGGCAGTGAAGGATTTGGGACTTAGAGTCCCCCCGTGCAGGGTTTGGTGAAGGATGCAAACTCTAAGTTAAAGGCATCAACTGGTGTTTCCTCCTCAATTCACATTCAACTTGACAAGTGGGAAGATTGGGATAGCTTCATAGTGATTCTTATGGCTGACTTTGAGGTGATTCTTAGGAAGGAGTTCCTAAAGAGGACACATTCATTCTTAATTCCATTGATATGGATTGGATCCTCACCAAAAACATTTTGTAAAAATGTATTAAACTTGTAATCATTATTTTTATTCTACTTTGTCTTTTTTTGGCAAAAGGAGAAGTGGAAACGAACCATGTGACGGTTGGACTTCCTAAGGCAACACATTAAGAGAATGGCATCTGTAGAAAAGAGGGAACTATGGGGAGAGGCAAGTAGAAAGAGGGAAGGATAGTAGTATAAGTTAGAGCTCGAAGAGGGTATCCTGCTTAAGGTTGAGTGGATGAAGGAGTTAATTTTCCTGTTCACTCTCATCGAAGGTGTCTCCGAGTCACTTCCTATTGTAATATTGGTTTTCATAGTGAGTAACAATACACAGAGCCTGTGTATATCTCACCCATTTGTAATTTCTCCTGAGAATAATAAAAATCCCATTTAAATGTTCACATCTATGAGTTAATGCATTGTGTTCTTTGGGTATTTTTACTATGCATTACGGTGGAATATACATTCTCCATTGAAGTATATTTTTATCCTGTAACACCCGTGTTATCACATGTAGATTTTCACTTTGTCAAATCCCTTGGCCTTTTGGAATTCTTGCAACATTTTCAACCCCCTTGTCATTATGTTTCCAACTTAACAATTTTTGCGTTACATTTTTCCATTCTCCTACTTTTTAAAGTCTCTTATCGTTGTGTCATTTTGCGCAAAAATCTCCAAGCCAATTTTTCCAAGCCCCTGCATTGCTTGCATCAACATTTTTCTAGGTTCTCATTTGTTTCACCTTGCAATCCCTTGGTCTTGAGTTCTTGGTCTTTTTAAATGGTACCTAAATGCTAATATTTCCTTATCCATATAAAAAATCATACCAAATTTTTAATGTAAATCATATTATGATTTACTTTTTAATGTAAATCATATTATGATTTTAGTGATGTGTTAAAGGTAAGGCTTTATGGTGCTTAACCCTCAAGTTATTATTAAAATTTCCTTAAAATAAAAAAAATGTTATTTCCATAAAAACAATATCAGACTTAGGAATCATCGAGTCCTAACCTTCGAGCATGGGACAAGGGTGAAATCATCAAAGGGATTAGGAATCATGGAGTCCTAACCTTTGAGCATGGGACAAGGGTGCAATCATCCAAGGCTATAACATATGTCACAACACAAGTCAAAGCCCGAGCACTAAGTTCAACACCGAGGCAGGTTATTGTTTTCATTAAAAAAGGGGTTGGGCCTAAGTCATCGGGCCCTAATATCTATGGAACCAAGAGACAAAGCCCCAAGGCCAAGCACCAAGCCATGAGGAATAGAGCCCACTAGGAGTGTTCCTTTTACACAACACCTCGATAGGTGATATAGGAGTTGTGTATTAGAAACCCTTTTATCATATTTCTCCCATTGCATGTGGAATTACTTCCTACGCTGTGAAATAAATATACAGCCACCAAATACCATTTGACACATCAAAAACACCAAAGAATCAAAGTCCACAAGGAATAACACCAATTTTCACAACTTGCTAATAATTTATGGTTCGCATCTTGTCACGAAGAAGGATTATTTAATGGCACGAGGTTAATTAATTTGGATTCCCAATCTGCGCGAAAGGAAGGTTTTAGTTCTTATCGCCATCAGTCAACTGAAGTTCCAAGCTCAGGTGTCAAAGAGAATTAATATCCAAATGTTGTGCGCTCAACAATCAACACAAACCTCCAAAATCTTTTTTTAAGATTGTTTGACTTATCTTCAAATTTGAAAATTCTAGAGCAAGAGTACCATTTACATCCAGCTACTGAGTGCAGTTGCAATACATCCTGTAGCATTCTTTGGAGGCGAACGTTTATGGGACATATTTACTATATTTTTTGTTTTTATCTATTACTCTTTTTATGTTCTTTGTTCATTAATGTTATTTGGAAGTATATACAATTGTTGAACCATTGGGGAAGTTTATTATTTAAATTGGTTAATTAATTTATTCAACTTTAGTTTTTGCAAATTAGAGGCCAATTGGATATGGTTCTTCATTAGTAAAATCACCAAGTAAATTCTTCAACAACCTAGAGGTTATTGAGAAAGCTTGAAGTGCTAAGGAATTGATTTGGCAACAACATGGCATAATATGTATCAGATAATACTTTTGTTGGAAACATGCCAATGAATTTTCCCATACAGTCACATGCAGATGCACATGCACATGCGCATGCATGCAATCTACTTATGAATTGTTCACATAACTATGTTATATATTCATGATCCCTCTGTGTAATTGAGTGATAGATGTTATATATACGAGCATACCCATAGAGGTAGAGAACAATGTGACTGCAATGTACAATGCGAGTGAAAGCGAGTACATTGTGTGAGGAGAGGATGGTCGTATGCCTGGGTTGGCTACTTTAATTCTCCCTTGAATAGAAGAAGACTGATAATCATTGCCCATGGTTTTTTCCCGATTTGGGTTTCCACAGTGTCAATTGTGTGTTTGTTGTTCTTGGTTTCATGCATGTTTAATCTAGCTCGTTTATGCTCTGTTATATATGCTTATTTTTGTTTCCACTGCCCAACAAGTGGTATCAGAGCGGGTTGAGTAGGTTCCGCAGGTGAGCCAAGGCAAGAAGACATGATTGAGTGAGTTGTAGGTCATCAACACTCCCCAAACAGTGTTAGAGGCACGCTGACGCTCTCACACTTAAGAAATATTGATTTTCAGAAAATCGACGTGAGTGGTTTGCGAACCACAGAGTGCTAGAAAATCTACGCTCCCCCAACCACATTGAAGGAGCGTTTATCTCTCAAACTAGCGCTCCCTTTCCACCCATAGAGGAGCCTCGATTTTAAGGAACAAATTTTGCATGACGAATTTTTTTTGCATGGTTTAAAAGTTCGAGTGGAGAGTTTTCTTTTGTCTTATTCTAAATAAGACATGGGTGTTTAAAAGGTGGAGGATCTATTTTGTCTTATTATGCATGAGAGGGTCATGATATTTAATGCCATGGTATGGGGGTTTCAAAAGTGTTTTTTTTAAGTATGAACAATTCAAGTGGGTGGATGTTTAAAAAGGTGAACTTTTTTTTAATAAAAAGTGGAGGATCCAATTTGTCGAATTATGCATGAGAGAGTCATGAGCTTTAATGCCATGGTATGTGGCTTTCAAAAGTCAATTTTTTAAAGTATGAACAACTCAAGTGGGATGTTTAAAAATGTGAGTTTTTTTTTAATAAAAAGTGAGGTTAGTAAAAAGGTTTTTTCTTTTGGTATAAAATATTATTTAAAAAAAAAAAACCTTTTTATTAAACTTTTTTGGGTTTATGCTATTATTTTTCTACATTTAAAAAGGTTCAGATTTATAAGAAGTGTTTTTTGGAGTGTTTTTTGCTTAATGGAGAAAGTGTAGAGTTCCACGTTTGAGGTGGAGAAATTCAGCGGTATGAATAGCTTTGTGCTATGGAAACTCAAGATGCGGGATCTCCTTGTACAACAAGGATTGCAAAAGGTGTTGGATGGAAAGTCAAAGAAACCGACAAGCATGACAGATGAGGACTGGGAGGATCTGGTTGCAAGATCTCTCAGTACTATTCATTTGTGTCTGGAAGATGAGGTGTTGTTTAACATTGTTGAAGATGAGACAACAACAAGTTTGTGGACCAATCCCCCCGACTAGGGGGTCCCGGGGTTTGGGAGCGAAGCCCCGGAAGGAAAAATTGTCTTGTAAATGTATATTGTAATTTCATTGTAAATCTAGACCATTCATTATAAGGTCGCAGATCTAACAATAGAAGTTATGTTAGGGAATTTTTCCCTAGAAGGAAACCCTCTATTATGAGGGAAATGTATTGCGGTTATGCATGACAGTGAATATTGTATTATGAGATAGGATACTGTGAGAGAAAGAAGAGGAAGTTACGACGGGTTTTCTATAGGTTGTATCCCTTCATATGTTGGATAATAATAAAGGAAGGACCTGGCAATTTCTCTGGTGGACGTAGCCCACACTGGGTGAACCACGTAAATCTGTGTCTTTATTGTATTGTGTATCTTCTGTGTTTTGTTTCTGCATTTGTTTTATTTTATTGCTCCACGGTCCTGTTTTTCTAACACTGGGAGGATATGGATGCAAGATCCCTCAGTACTATTCGTTTGTGTCTGGAAGATTAGGTGTTGTTTAACATTGTTGAAGAGGAGACAACAATAGGTTTGTGGACCAAACTGGAGAGTTTGTATATGACAAAGAACTTGTCAAACATAATCTTCTTGAAGAGGCAGTTGTACAGTTTGTGGATGAAAGAAGGTATGGAAATTACTGATCACTTGAATGTCTTCAATACTCTGATCTGTCAATTAAGTAATATGGAAGTAAAGTTTGAATATGAAGACAAGGCGGTTATGCTACTGTGTTCGTTTCCTAGGTCTTGGGATCATCTGGTCACAACTGTGTGGTTTAACACAATAGATTCCATTGATTATGACATAGTTGTGGGAGCTCTGTTATGTGAGGAAATGAGTAGAAGATCCAATAAGGAAAACTCAAACATAAGAAATGGTGGTCAGAGGCCAATCTACAAAAGGAGGGAAAGATTAGAAAGATACAACCAGGTCTAAGTCAAAAGACAGTAAGGGTAAGGAAAAATGTTGGTTTTGTGGCAAATCTAGGCATCTCAAGAAGGATTGTTGGAAAAGACAACAAGCATCCAAAGAGGACTCCACAATAGAAGAAAATTCAGCTACAAGTATGGTTGATGAAGTTTTGTTTGTCTATTGTGTCTCTCCACATGTGTCAGCATAGAAGGTGCAAGGTGGTGATGGTTGAGTCACCGTGAAATTAAAAAAAAAATTGTATTTTCTTTGGAGTTGTAGAAATTATTGATTGCATGTAAATGGGCATATGTCTGTAAGACCTGGATAGGCATGCGTGCCCCTGGTTTATCAGGTCACCTATGAAAATTCTAGACATAGATTTAGGTAGATTGAATATGTGGGGGGCATGTATGTTGGGTTAATCTTGACTCGGTGAAAGAGTTAATGAGTTAAACATGTTTTTAGGTCAAAGAATGTGGTTTTTCAGGTCCATGTGTTTTGGGTATCCCGTGGTATTGTGTCCATGGATTTCATGTAATGAAGCCTATAAAAGGCGTCATGAACTCCATTGTAAATGGGTCTAGAGGTAAGCAGTGAAGGATTACTTGGTCGGTTTGGTCAGATTTCGTCAAAGTTGTTTGAATGCAAAGTTCGAGATGGAGCAATGTGTCCATTTTAGAAAGGTGGGTCTTTAGAAAGGCTGATGTGTTGGAAGATCAATCAAGTGTTTGAGAATATATGATGAAGGTAAGTTCATATCCACGGAACATGGAAAGTATTGCAAGGAAGTTGGGATCGAATAGGCATGTTCAGTAATGCCAAGTTGCAGCAATAGTTGTGGACATAAGAGGTTGTGCTATCTGGTAACTCGGTCACCATCGGTTGCAAAAGATAGGAAGATTTAGGAAGAAGTATGAACATGTCATCTGGTAATTACTCAAATGTGAAATTATTCGGTTGTGATGTTTATGGTTTTCTATCAACTTTCTATGTAGGACCCAGATCAAACAGGTAGATCTTTGATATGGTGATGATGTTAAGGGGTGCATACTATGGGATCCTACTACCCACATAATCATCATGGAAAGAGATGAATTGTTTGATGAATCTCCTTTTATAAGGATATGTATATGGAACAACTAGAATGGTTAGTTCAGCATCGCAACAGGAGATTTGTTTGCAAACTAAAAAATCATTGTATGGCTTGAAGCATGCTAGGAAAATGGTAAAAGATGTTTGATTCCTTCATGATGAGCTAAAATTTACAAGAAGTGAGTATAACCATTGTGTTTATGGTATATTCAATATCTTGGTGTTATATTTTATGCTTGTTGCAAGAACAGGCATGGTTGAGATCAACAGGTTGGCTCAGTTGGTTAGGACGCTTGTTTGAAGGATCTGGGAGCAACAAAATAAATCTTGGGCATGGAAATACACAGAGACATAAAATATGGTAAGCTTGGTTATCACAACAGAAGTATGTGGTGAAGATACTCAGGAAATTCAATATGAATAATGTGAAACTGGTAAAATCCCTTTGGATTTCCATTTTAAATTCTCTTCAAGTTTATGTCCTAATTGATGAAGAAGAAAAGGGTTATATGTCTCGAGTACTATATGTTAGTAGGAAGTTTCATGATTGCGATGGAGAAATGGTCATCATTTTACATGCAGTTGGTGTTGTTATTAGACACATGGAAAAACCAGGTCAGGTGCATGGAAATGGGTTCTTCAAACACATAAGCACAAGTATCACCTAGAGTGTGTTGGAAATTGCCAACTAATTTTCCTTGTGGATGCATGCACACAGGGTCAACTAAAGATAGAATGTGCATGCATGCACACTATAATGTACAGGTTGTGTATCTAGTGGACTAGATTGTAATTAGTCTGTCTAATTGTCTATCAAATTCTATATAAATAGCATACCTGTAGAGGTGTGGAGTAGCAATGTAGTGTAGAACAGTGTGTGGGAAGGAGGCCCGAGGAAGATCGTAACCTATGGTTGGCTGCTATAATTCTCCCTTGAATAATAAGAAGACGAATAATTATTGCCCGTGGTTTTTTCTCGATTGAGTGTTAGAGACATGATTGAGTGTCTTAGGTCATCGACGATCCCTAAGCAATGTTAGAGGCACATTGACGCTCTCACACTTGAGAAACATTGATTTTCGGAAAATTGGTGCACACAGTTTGTGCACCACAGAGTGCTAGAAAATTAGCGCTCCCCCACCCACACTAAGGGAGCGTTGATTTCCGAATCAACACTAGGAAATCCACACTAAGGGAGCATTGATTTAATAAGTAGCGCTCCATTTCCACCCATAGGGGAGTGACGATATTTAACAAAAAATTGCACGGTATAAAAATAAGGTGCGAATGGTATGAAACTTTTTTAAAAGGGAGAATAATTTAAAGGTTGGATGATGTCTTGTTAAGTGGAGGATATTATATAATAAAGGTGAGGTGGACCTTTGTTATGCACATAAGACAAAAGGTGGAGGATACCTTATTTATTCGAGCTTGTCTTATTATGGAGCTTGTAATAAATATTATTTTCCAAGACTTGAACTTTAATGGATTTGGGAAAAGGTTTTATCAAGGTATAAAAATATTTTTTAAACATTTTTTTTAAACCTTTTCACCATTAGTTTTGGGTTCAATCTTTAAGTATAAGGTTATTTTTCCATATAAGGGGCTTGGCTTGGTTTTATAAGCATTTTTTTTGGAGTTTTTTCTTCTGCTAATGGCGAGAGTGTAGAGTTCCATGTTTGAGGTGGAGAAATTCAGAGGTAAGAATAGCTTTGCGCTATGGAAACTCAAGATGCATGATTTTATTGTGCAACAAAGATTGCAAAAGACATTGGCTGGAAAGACAAAGAAACCGACAAGCATGAAAGACGAGGACTGGGAGGATCTGGATGCAAGAGCCCTCAGTACTATTCGTTTGTGTCAAGCATATGAGGTATTGTTTAACATCATTGAAGAGGAGACAACAACAGTTTTGTGGACCAAAATGAAGAGTCTGTATATGACAAAGAACTTGTCAAACAAAATCTTCCTGAAGAGGCAGTTGTACAACTTGTAGATGAAAGAAGGTACAAAAATTGTTGATCACTTGAATGTTTTCAATACTCTTATTTGTGAATTATCTGCTATGTAAGTAAAGTTTGAATATGAAGACAAGGTGGTTACGCTACTATGTTTGTTTCTTGAGTCTTGGGATAATTTAGTCACAACATATACCATTGATTATGACACTGTTGTGGGAGCTTTGTTGTTTGAGGAGATGAGGAGAAGATCCACTAAGGAAACCTCAACAACAGAAGTAATGGTGGTTAGAGGTCAATCTATAGAAGGAGGGAAAGATCAGAAAGGTATAGCCAGGTCTAAGTCAAAAGACAGTAAGGGTAAGGAAAAATGTTGGTTTTGTGGAAAATCTGGGCATAGCAAGAAGGATCATTGGAAAATACAACAAGCATCCAAAGACAACTCCAAAATAGAAGCAAATTCAGCTACAGGTATGGTTGATAAAGTTTTATCTGTTTGTTGTGTCTCTCCACCTATGTTCGCATAGAAAGTTTGGGGCAGTGATGGTTGAGTCACCGTGAAATAATTAAAAAAAAAAATGTATTTACTTTGGAGTTGTAGACATTATTAATTGCATGTAAATGGGCATATGCTTGTAATACCTAGATAGGCATGCACACCCCTAGATTATCAGGTCACCTATGAAAAGTCTAGACATAGATTTAGGTAGATTGAATTTGTTGGGGGGGAGGGGGCATGTATGTTGGGTTAGTCTTAACTCGGTGAAAGAGTTAATGAGTTAAATCTGTTTTTTAGGTCAAAGAAGGTGGTTTTTTGGGTCCATATTTTTTGGGTATCCTATGATATTGTGTCCATGGATTGCATGTAATGAAGCCTATAAAATGCTTGGTGAACTCCATTGTAAATGGGCCTGGAGGTAAGTAGTGAAGGCTTACTTGGCTGGTTTGACCGGATTTGGTCAAAGTTGTTCGAATGAAAAGTTCAAGGTGGAGCAATGTGTCCATTTTAGAAAGGTGGGTATGTAGAAAGGTTGATGCGTTGGAAGGTCAATCAAGTGTTTGAGAATATACAATGAAGGTAAGTTCATATCCATGGAACTTGGAAAGTATTGCAAGGAAGTTGGGATCGGAAAGGTAATGCCAAGTTGCAACAATAGTTGTGGACATAAGAAGTTGTGCTATCTGGTAACTTGGTCACCATCGGTTGAAAAAGAAAGGAAGATTCAGCGAGAGGTATGAACATGTCATCTGGTAATTACTCAAATGTGAAATTATTCGGTTGCGATGCTTATGGATTTTTGTTAGCTTTGTAAGTAGGAACCAGATCAAACATGTAGATCTTTGATATGGTGATGATGTTAAGGGGTGCATACTGTGCGATCCTACTACCCACAGAATCATCATGGACAAAAATGTAGTGTTTGATGAATCTTCTTTTATAAGGAGATGTATATGGAACAACCAGAACAATTAGTTCAGAATCACAATAGAAGATTTGTTTGCAAACTCAAAAATCATTGTATGGCCTGAAGCATGCTAGGCAAATGGTACAAGATTTTTGATTCCTTCATGGTGAGCCAAATTTTACAAGAAGTGAGTATAACCATTGTGTTTATGGTATATTCATTATCTTGGTGTTATATGTTATGCTTGTTGCAAGCACACACATGGTTTAGATCAACAGGTTGGCTCAGTTGGTTAGGATGTTTGTTATGAAGGATTTGGGAGCAACAAAATAAATCTTGGGCATGGAAATACACAGAGAAAAGAAGGATAGTAATCTTGGTTATCACAATAGAAGTATGTGGTGAAGATACTCAGGAAATTCGCTATGAATAATGTGAAACCGTTAAAATCCCTTTGGATTTCCATTGAAATTTTTCTTCAGGTTTATGTCCTAATTGATGAAGAAGAAAAGGGTTATATGTCTCGAGTATTATATGCTATTAGGAATTTTGATGATTGCGATGGAGAAATGGTCAAAATTTCACATGCAGTTGGTGTTGTCAGTAGACACATGGAAAAACCAGGCTAGGAGCATGGAAATGGATGCTTCAAACACAAAAGCACAAGTATCACCTACAATGGTTGTAGTGATTTGGTTTGTGGTTATGATTCATGAGATTTGGACAAGTGCATCGGTCTATTAGACAGGTTACTGATAGACATAGAATGGTCCATGCTAGAGTTAATCATGCAGAAAGGTTCACGTAACGGTATTGTCAGAGAAGTTGTGGAGCTGTGATGGTGTTTGGATTGTCTTGCAGAGAAGGTGATGGAGGAATTAATTAAGGGCATGATGTATCAAGTAAATTTTTTTCAAGGTGGAGATTGTTGGAAACATGCCAACGAAATTTCCCATGCGGTCACATGCAAATGCAGATGCACATGCGCGTGCATGCAATCTACTTATGAAATATTCGTGTAACTATGTTATCTATTCATGATCAGTCTATGTAATTGAGTGATAGATGTTATATATACGAGCATACCCATAGAGGTAGAGGACAATGCGAATCCGAGGACGATGTGAGTGCAATGCAGCAGTGATTTGGTCTGTGGTTATGATTCATGAGATTTGGACAAGTACATCGGTCTATTAGAGAGGTTACTGATTGAGACAAAATGTTCCATGTTGGAGTGAATCATGCATGCATGTTCACGTAATGATAATTTTAGAGAAGTTGTGGAGTTGTGATGGTGTTTGGCTTCTATTGCAGAGAAGGTGACGGATGACTTAATTAAAGGCATGATATATCAGGTAAATTGTTGTCAAGATGGATATTGTTGGAAACATGCCAATGAATTTTCCCATGCGGTCACATGCAG